>JACYXH010000278.1:1562719-1869431 GCA_026745465.1 Lota lota | reverse complement strand
TTCGTTATTAAACCATTCTACACCACCCACCCCCAGGATCGATCACAATCAAAATTGCATGATCAGAACAACCCTGAATTTAACAGTGATACACTGGATTATGTCTTTATTTTTTTTTGCTGAGTTTGAGTGAAAAGCAGCTTTGCGGGCCAAAGTAATCAGTAGCGGATCTATAAAAGAATTTACCAAAAAATGGTCTTAACAGAAAAATGTTTATTTCAGAGGGATTATTTTTATTTAAACTTAAAGCTAATTCCCAGTTGGTGCGATGCGGAACACTTTTGCCTACGGGAGAGCCGAGACGGACATAATTTAGCTTTTAATACTTATTAGGTGAGTCCTGCTAGGCAGCGCTCAACTATTATTCTTCTTAGGCTTTATTATTCTTTACTATTCTCTACAAATTGTTTCACCTCGACTCCATTCCAATTGAGAAATGCTCAAATTTTCCTAGAATCGCGTGCTATCGTTAACTTTTTTAATATTCTATACTAATGTACAAGTATATTCAATATTTTATTTTAAATATATATATATTATAATAGAAGTCCATTCTCTGAGACTTCAACTACTTCAGACTTCGCAACCCTGTATATTCTTTACCTTTCAACTTCTTTGAAACATTTAACAAATAATCAAAATTTTATCATTATATTCGTCCAACCTGACTTTCTATATAATTTATACTTGTTGAGTTTCAATCGTTTTAGTTTTTTATCCGCTTTTTTTTATATTTTCAGTTGGTATCATTGACTTCCAATGAGCCCTTTTTAGTGTCATGACGTCATCCTGCTCTAGCCCAAGGTGGCTATAACAAAAGCATTTCGAATGTTGTGGAGACTTGCGTCCATATTTAATCTAGAAACACAATGTAAAGCTTAAACTGTTAAGGTAGTTGTTTCACTGGTGCTAAAATCATTAATAGATTGGAAATATACTTCGGCCATGTGTGTGGCGACCCCCGTTTGCATTTCAATGGCACGCTGTGGAGACTCGGGAACTAAACTCGGGAATAAACTCAAATTACTGAAGGGACGGACATGTGTTGGACATCCACATGTTCTCCTACTGAGCATGACCATGTCCAACTTAAAGAAGTCAGACTTAGTTTTTGAGAACGAGTCTAAGGTTTGAGGCTAGGTTCTTCATACATGGCTGGTTGTCTGATTCCTGTAGAAGCTAAATGCTGATTACTTAAAAACTAACTTTTTTACGTCATGCTAGAGAGTCTTAACAGTATAAGCTTTATCATTCTGTGCCCTAATCTCAATGAACTGGACTAGTTGCAACTACAAATGATTATACTATCGGTGTCCCGGAAGCCTAACCCTCACTCAGACGCGGACATTAAATAAACCACATCTCAGATGGAGCTTCACCATCTACACACGCCGTAGCATTATAGTAGGTGTCTGGGAAGCCTAACCCTCACTCGTTCGCGGACATTAACTAAAACGCTGCTCAGACGGCGCTTGACCATGAACACACACTGCGCCGCTGGTGCCCCTTCGTCGTGACGTCGAAGTGCCTCAGAGAAGGCACTCACTTTTAGTGCAGGTTTTTTATAGCAGTTATTTATTTGTGCATCTTGGGGTTCTAATGTGTTTGTTTATTTAACATGTTCTTTCTGCAGCATGTGGTGGAGGTTCTGAGTCTTCTGTCAGATGATGTGGAGACGGACGACGCCGTTCCCGGAGAGAATCTCAAGCTGCGGTTGAAGGGTATTGAGGAGGAGGAGATCCTGCCAGGCTTTATCCTTTGTAATGCAGATAACCTTTGCCACTCGGGAAGGACCTTTGATGCCCAGGTTGGTTTAGTTTAATTTGGACCTATGCCCTAGGGCTCAACTGAATACGCTGCCTTGAGTTGCCATCAACTGAACTTTCCACTCACTGTTTCATGTGCTCCAAAGGGAGCGTCGCGAAAGGTTTCTTGTACATAAAAGAAAATGCAATGTTCAAAGAATGATAGGGATGAGTTGCCGCTAGCGTTGGCCTTCGATAATTGAAACATTATGATTTTTTTGGTTTTGACAGAGCCAGCAGATAACTAGGACACCATGCTTTTGATGAATATGTATTATCGTCTGCAGGTGGAAATGGGAAATATTTGTTCGACTAATCTGGATTATTTATTTTTTTTCAAAGTCTAAATGTTATCGTTCAACTCTTAATTTTACCTTTTTAGATTGTCATCATCGAACACAAGTCTATTATCTGTCCTGGTTACAATGCAGTACTACACATCCACACTTGCATTGAAGAAGTGCAAATTACGGTGAGCATGTCGTGATAAGCTGTGTTAATATAGCCGTTCTCATCATGAAATGCATGACTAGCTTCAGAAATATTACTGTTCAGTAAGTTTTAATGTGGCCAGTTAATTGTGAAAAGTGATCGGGTAAATTACATGGGGAGTTATGGCTGTTCCATGCTCCATGTGCTTTGCTTCGTTTTAGAACATTATTCTAGTTCATCTTTGTGTAAGGGTTTCTCAAATTGTAAACATGAAGAAAACTAAATTGGTTAATTTTATTGAATTAATTTGGTTGGTTAACTATACTAGCCTACTACAGAGCCTAAAAGTAGGGAGCGTAATCAAAAATATTTTAAAACCTGGTGTATCATTTTGGCTTTCATTATTAAGTCACCACTAGGCCTACTTTAGCTTGGCAGACTAAAATGTACAGCCTACACATTTGTAATCATTAATGTATTTTCTTTCAAGGCCTTAATCTGTTTAGTGGACAAAAAGTCTGGTGAGAAAAGCAAGACACGGCCACGCTTTGTCAAACAGGACCAAGTGTGCATCGCAAGACTGCGAACTGCAGGGACTATATGCCTTGAAACATTCAAAGAATTCCCCCAGATGGGACGATTCACCTTGCGAGATGAAGGTAGGAAAGACCATGCCTGGTTCCAGCCCCTGGAATGTTTTTGTATGTGCATTATATTAACCGAATACAGCATGATATAGAGGCTTAAGATCCAGGAATTATATTACATATTAATCATGGAAAAGAGAAAATAATGATTACAGGAGAACTAATGCTTCAGGAGGAGACATGGGCTTGTTTAATGTTGGATCTATTTAGAGACCCAACAGATAAAATAAAAGCTTGATGGGCAAGTGCCGCAATGTGAAAATGCTATCTGGACCATTATTGAAAAAAAGATATGTTCGAGCAGTACATGTTAACCTAACTCAGTCTTATTTTGACTAATTGTCTAGTGTGACCATATGCCAGACAAGGATGTAAATCAACACCACTATAAGTAAAGAACTGATCCATCGCGTATTGATCTTGTCAAACAGAGTTCAAGTTGGAAACCTAGTGGATATTAATTTCATAATAAAGCGATCTTAAGCGGGGAACTAATGGGATCCTTGGTGGTTGTAGGTTGCTGAAACAATGACGTTAAAGCGGGCCAAAAAGATGTTATCCCGGGGATAACATCTTTTTGGCCCGCTTTAACGTCATTAAAAGCTGGGATCAGCTTTACATGTATTATCAGGCTTGGGGAAACCTAGACTTCACAATCAACTGACAAATTATTACTGCTGGATACCAAAAAAAAGTTTTCACAGGATTCCCCTGCAGTTGTCGGCTCAATAACTAGATTATCCATTATTTTCATATGCAATTTTGAAGGCATGCAGCCTTCTTCAGGTTGACGGACGGTATACCAAAACGTGGGTCAAAATAAAGACCAGCAAAGGAGAGATTGTGTGAACCTTGGCCTTATTTATCATTATATTACCACAATAGTATTTAATGGTGACACATTGCCTATAAAAAAGCATTAAAGTCAACACAAAAAATGTCCCTTGGTTGTACAGTTCCTTTGTGTTCATTCTTGGTTCCATTCCAACAGGTAAAACCATTGCCATAGGTAAGGTGTTAAAACTGGTCGCCGAGCGGGACTGAAGAAACAGCGACTACAGCGTCATCCCTGGGATTGGAAGGCAGGGGGCCAGCCTGTTGTCAGTCTGAGCTTTTTAGCAGCCGAACAACTGCAAGTACCCTGCTGCACCTACTTCTCCTCGTCAGCCAAACCATGGGGGGAATCGGCTTTTGGGGGTTTCAAACAAAAAAAAATAACCTCCTGTGTGAAAAGGAAAACCAGTTTTTTAAGCAAAATGGAAAATCCTAAAATGTCTTATTCTACACGAGTCGGCTTTCTCATATTGAGAGCTCAGTTATAGAATTTTTTCCCCAATTTACTTTCTCTGCTCAATTTATGATTCCTAAAGAAAAGTATTTCCAATTATTTTATTTTTAATTGAATTGAATCAATAACAATGTACGCAGTTGGAACCAAATGTTAATCTCCTGGCTAATTGTCTTCCTTTGCTTTCCTTCATGTTTAGTTTATCATGTGTTCTGGCAGTGTGTTGAAGTGTGAACATGAAATAAAGCAAACCAGTATGACAACTAAATGGAAATATTTATTTAAAATAAATGAGTAAATCCTTTGGTATCCATCTTCACAAGTTGGATTGTGGATTTAAGATTTTGTAATGAAGGTAATTGTTGGGGGATGGTCCATTGGAACCTGTCACAGTAAAATAAAGATTATTCTGGCAATTATAGCTAATATATATGAATTGAGGAAATTAACGTAAGCATTTTTGAAGTCACTGATGCCTCCCAGCTCTCCAAGAGATCATTTTGTATTCCGTTAGTGATTCACAGCAACAAAACCATGCTAACATTAGGACTACGTTTTTGACAATTGTGTGAATCTGTCATAGACAAATTGCTAACTTATTCCCAGTGCCCATTTTCCGAGAAACGTATAGGGCTTTTCTGAGGCAGAAAATCACAAACTATAAACTTGTTCCAATGAGTCTGCCTACAAACTCACCCAAAAAAGTTTAATGTATCTAAGCATATGGACACTACTGTTGAGCTGTCTCACTAACAATGGCCTGAACATCTTTTATGAAATGCAACCATTGGCTTGACATTTTTGCTTTGCATACTGGCTGGTCTTAAACCAAATCTTTGAAATTGCATAAGCACAAAAACATTGTAATAAACCATAGTATTGTAACGATCCCGCTGGTGACCGAGGAATGTCCAGTCAGGAGAATGTAACCCGCAGTTTTATTTGGTGAACACAGACTGTTCACGAACACACAGAGGACACCTCAATCTCCAAACATCAACAACCACCAACTGATTTATTCCCCAACGTTTATCTCCCCGCCAAGCCCCTCCCTCTTGCTGCTGTGATTGGCCACCCACACAGATTGACAGTAAAACATTCCAAATAATGCACGCAGGAGCGTTAACAAGAACAACACAAACTCTTAAAGAGTCCCAGGGTCGCTACATTGCCTCCCCCCTTCAAAGTCCCTCGTCCTCGAGGGAACAAACTAAGTCCTGGAAGCGACCCGGAGCTCTCCTCTCCCTACGAGGCCGTGTTGGGGCTACGGGGGGCTGGGGAGAAGCGTCTGGTAAGAGGGACCCACAAGTGTCAGGCCCAGGGGAGGCCAGGGGGAAAGGGAGGGGCTGGGGACCCAGTTGCTGACTGGTGATTGACTGGGAGGGGAGTCAGAAAGGGTTAGGTGGGGGCATAGGGTCAAAGCACAGAGGTGGGTGTGTCCAGGGCTCATTCCCACCAGTGTGGGAAGCCGCAGGGCTTGCTGGGGCAGATTGAGGGGTGGCGTTGCCTCGATAAGGGGCCAACCTGTCTGGAGATTGATGTAGCAAATTAGATGACTAGTGGCTGGCTCGATTAAAGGCTAAGACAAATGGATATCCGTAGTTGATTCATTTAATATGCTGCAGCACATAAAAGACAGAGTTTCAAAGCCAACTCCACGCAGTGCAGAGTTCTCTAGAAACAGCGCCCTGAATAATGTAAGGAAGCCCTTTTTATAGAGTGGGGCAAGCAACATCTCAGAAATGACACTAGATGGCGCCATTTGACTATAACGGATTCGTTGCACAGTTAAAACCGGACAGCCGCTGGTTTGGGGAGAGGATATACAGTCAAGGCCAGACACAGATATTGAGGGAGAGGATATGCAGTCAAGAACAGATACATTGTTTTGGAAGAGGAGCTTGCTCAGGAGTTTCTCATATGAGATGCAGGAATACAGGAGAAACACAGCTGTGGGGAGGTAGATAGTTGAAAAGACAGATATTCCACTATAGTGTGCACATCAAAATTAATTAGTTTTAGTGAGCTGACCTCATTTTCCACCACAAGATGCACCCTCCTTCCTCAAGGTGGTAGCTGGACCCTGTACACCACCTCCCCTATCCTCTCCAGGACCCTGCAGGGCCCCACCCACTCGCTGTCAAGCTTTGGGCACCTTCCCTTCTTCCTTTGCGGGCTGTAGGTCCAGACCAGCTCACCAGCCTCAAAGTGCCTGCCACGAAAGTGCAGATCATAGTTCCTTTTCTGCCTCACCCCTGCGTTCAGCAGATGTGCCCTGGCGAAGGACTGAGCCGTCTCCAGGCGGTCTCTGGGCCAGGGGGAACAGGGGGAGAATCAGGTGGCCAGACAAACGTCAGGTCAGCTGGGGTGCGGAGCTCTCTGCCCAACATCAGCAGAGCAGGCATGCAGGAGGTCGATAGGGAACCCCACAGGGCACTGTTGCAGCTGGGCATGGGACCTTTCGGGGGGCTGTGCAGCAATCGCAGCGGCGATAGAAGTCCCAGACGTCCCTCTTGTGCTGCCACTGTAGAAGCCCAGGCGGAGGCAACGGAGGGTCTTTTTCACCCCAAAGGGCCCCGAGCCCACAGCACCATGGACTGCTTGAAGCACTTCCTCACACAGAGTGAGGCACCACCACCTACTGTGGCTGGTTCCTTCCTGGCCCGCTGGAGCACGCCATTCCACAGCCCCAGTGCCTCAAGCTTAGCCCACAGTCCTTTGGTGACCGGGGAGAGAACTACCACTTCTTCCGATGGAGGCTGCTGCTGTAGGTCCACCCATTGGAGCACTGGTCGAAGGTCTGCGTCCTCCTCCTGGTGCCGTCTCCATCCTGAAGTGTCGACCTCCCGGAGCTCACAGCAGACTCTGGACTCCACCTCCACTGCAGAACGTCCCTACTCCTGGCTCCACAGCTCCTTCAACACAGCTCTCCCTCCGCTCACAGTAGCGGCAGTCATCCTTACTGCAGGCGCGTCGGGAGAGAGCGTCTGCATTAGCATGCCCCTGCCCTGTGCACCACATTGAAACTGTAGGCCTGCAGCTCCTCGATCCACCATGCGACCTGCCCTTCTGGCCCCTTGAAAGGCATGAGCCACTGGAGCGCGGAGTGGTCAGTCCTTACAGTAAAGGGCAGGCTGCAGAGGTAGTATTTGAAGTGGTGAACGACTCTGACAATGGCCAGCAGCTCGCGACGAGTGACGCAGTAGCGGCGTTCAGTTTTGTTAAATGGCTTGCTGTAATACGCCACCACCCGCTCTCCCTCCAACCCCTCCTTGTGCAAGCACAGCGCCAGTGCCGACGTTACTAGCGTCCGTGTCTAGGATGAAGGGCAGGGCGGGGTTAGGAGGGGAGAGCACCGGGGCTTAGGTGAGAGCTCCCTGGAGGGTCTCGAAGGCAGACTGACACTCCTCTGCCCACACAAACTCTTTCTGTAGCACGCGGAACAGCGGAGCAGCTACATAGGAGAAGCCCTTCACAAAGCGCCTGTAGTAAGACGCTAATCCGAGGAAGCTTTTCAGCTGTCTGGCGTCCGTGGGGGTGGGTCAGTCCTGGACAGCTTGCACTTTGTCCTCCATGGTGCTAATGCCTTCTTCCCCCACCTTGTGTCCAAGGAAAGTTATCTCCTCAGGAAATGGCACTTATCAGGATGGCGCTTCAAGCCCGCCACAGCTACTCTCCAGAACCTGACGCAGCGAGGCAAGTGGTGTTTTGAAGGAGCCCCCGTGTGCCAGTATATCGTCTAGGTAGACGATACCCTGCTGCCGGGAGATGCCAGTGAGTACTCTGTTCATAAGCCTCTCAAAGGTTGCAGGTGCATTGCAGAGGCCAAAGGGGAGGACCCGAAACTGCCACAGCCCTCTGCTAGTGCGGAATGCAGTCTTGGGTCTGGCCTCAGGGGCGAGAGGGCACTGGAAGTAGCCAGAGCGGAGGTCGAGTGAGGAGAACCAGGACGACTGAACTACGACATCTAGGGTCTCGTTGATGCGTGGGAAGGGGTAGGAGTCCTTCCTCGTTACTGCCTTCAGCGGCCTGTAGTCGACACATAATCTCAACTTACCCCACTTCTTAGGCACCATCACCACGGCTGCCGTCCAGGGACTATCTGGGGGCTCTATGAGGCCTGCCTGCTGCATCTCCCACAGTGCCTGGTCTGCAGCCTCCTTGCTGGCCAATAGCAGGCGATGCGAGCGCATTCTGATGGGCCTAGCATCCCATTGTCAATTTCATGCTGCACCAGATGCGTCTGACCCACGTCGCTCTCGTTCAGGGCGAAGCTGTCCTTAAACTCTGCCAGTAGGCGCCACAGCTGCTACTGCTACTGAGGGTTGAGTCTATCACAGTAACTCTGCCCATATTGCCCGCACAGCAGACAGCACCGTCTCCTCTCCTGTTTGGGGAAGCTGGGCAGGGCAGGGGAAGGGGCCCAGGCTCATGGAGGGGGGTGCCGAGAGAGTGGTCTGCAGGGGCAGTAGCAAGAGAGTAGTCTGCAGGGGCAGTAGCAAGAGAGTAGTCTGCAGGGGCAGCAGCATTGACATGAAGGGGATGGGAGGGAGGGGGAAGGGTTGCGGAAGGAGGACTGGGTCAATGGATGGGATCGGGAAGACAGGGTGGTTGGAAGGTCTTTACAAGGGGGTTATGGGGGCCGGGGACATTTGACTGCTCCATCTGAGCTGTTTTTGTATGTGGGGGCCAAATGTAGGGGGCGTTTGGCAGAGCTATATAGACTGTGGGCCCTCCTTGTAAGCCAATAGCCCCCCTCACCAGGTCCAGCTTGGCAGCCTGTGCACCACAGGAAGTTCAGCCCCAGGATACAGGGGTCATGCACAGGGAGTCTTTTTCCCCACACAGATGGACAACAACCCATTTCATGGGTGCCCTCTCGCCCGTGACCGTGCAGAGCTGCACAGTTGTAGGCTGAAGTTCCGTCCAGCTTGGCAAAATGTCTGGCCTCACCAGGGTCACCGTAGACCCTGTATCCACTAAAGCCAAACAGGCCACCCCCTCAACATTGACAGGAACATGACAAAAGTCCCCCACCCAGGTCCGCCGAATGACGACAACAGGCTCCAGGATGCTGTCATCTGCTTCTTTGGGGGGTTGGAGCCCCGCCCCCCAGATGTGTTGGTGGGCTCCTCCAGACGATGAGGGTTGGGGTTTCCCTGGGGTTTCCCTGGGTTCTCAAAGTTTTAGGGCACTGTCTGACCAGGACCTCGTCCACCCAACCTGGCTTCTGTGAGTCCTCAATGCTCTCCCTCACAGACCTCACCATTGGCTCCAGCCCACTCCAGCTCAATCTCTATGGCCATCTCAAGGGCCTCTTGTAAAGTCTGCGGGTGGCTGGCTGGGTCTACGTGCATAGCTCTGTAGGAGAAAGGCCTGGAGAAACTGATCCTGAGCGAGTTCGCTCTGCACGGCTGGCGGCATGTGGGCGTATGGTCGCCGAGACAGGCTCTCGATATCGTTCGCCAGGGTCCGCAGCGTCTCCCCCGACTTCCTACGCCTATTACAGAGTTCTGAGTGCAGTAGACCCGGCTCAACACACTGTCCAAAACGCCTCCTCAGGGCCCCCACTACATAGTCACATCTGTCCTCTGGGGTAAGCAGCAACAAACACGACAAACATATCACGAGTTGCAGCACTTTCGTCTCTACTGACCAGCCGCCAGCTTTGGCCAAAAGTTCAAATTGTGCGTGGTAAGCCTCCCAGTCAGCCTTACAGGAGTATCTAGGCGTCTTGATCGACACCGGGCTTGATGTGACACAGGCACCGCCATGTCTGTCCCCATCTAGTGACGGCCGCGGGCAGTGCGCGCTGCGAACTACGTGGGAAAGATCTCCATAGTTCCCATCGGCGGCCAGTTCCAGTTGGGCTCTTCCCCTCACCAGAGACTCCGAAGCTCCTCCCTCGCCGTAGTCGTATGTCTCTATCTTCACTCGACAGTCCTCAAGGAACATTATTGGTGTTGAGAAAATAAATAAACAACAGCAAAGCTAATGGTGAGTCCAACTTCAGCCAACTCGCCGAGCAGGAACAAAGAAAAAAAGTTTAGCTTCTGACACCAACGTAACGATCCCGCCCAGAGGAATATCCAGTCAGGAGTATGTAACTCACCGTTTTATTTGGGGAACACAAATAAAGATAAAGGTCACGAATACACAGGACACCTCTCTCAAGCTCCAAACGTCAACAACCACCAACTGATTTATTCCCCAACGTTTATCTCCCCGCCAAGCCCTTTTGCCGCTGTGATTGGCCACCCACACAGATTGACCGTAAAACATTCCAAATAATGCAATTACAGAATGAAGACGGTTGAACTTAACAAATATATTGCAAAATGATTTATGCACTCAACACAATAAATACAGAAGCAATGTTTTTTATACACCGTACAAGACATTTATGTGTAGAAAAAATAATTATCGTTTTCAAGTACGATTTTTACTTTGAAATGAGTATTTACATTTAAAGGCAGTGTTGTGTGGTTGCAAATGGTCAGGAAAAAAAGTTGACTGGATAATGTGTCCTTTATAAATGAAAAATACATCTAAAACTGCAGCTCGTTCAGTTGACCGTTGCTTTTGGAACACGGGTTCGGAGGAACGAGGTTGTAGTTTACGTTCAGCTCTGGTCTCTTGTAGTGTAGCTGGCCCCTGTGACGTCAAATACATCAGATGAGTAGGAATAACCATAATTTACCATCTCAGAAAATTAAAGACCAGGGCCATACCACTATTCAATCAGACAGAACAGTAGCATATCAAACTTCTGCTATTACAGTCTACTGAACAGTTTAGGCCTTGTGATTATATTTCGGACATAGTTTTCAATTCTAGGCTCCAGAAAGTAAAATATTTTTATTTAGCATGTGCCACGAACTGATAATACATTGATAGCAAATGTGAAGACATGGGATACTTACGAGCTAACGGACAACAGTTCATAACATGCCTCGATGAAATCACAGTGAGGCTGAGCTCACTATTTCTTTACACCAAACACAAACACTTACCATAGTGTGTTTATGAACAATTATAGATCGCTAACGCACTCAATCCGATATTGGCTTTAGTAAGTAGTTTCCAACAATTTGCAAAGATAGAATACGTAACCATATGAAACCATTGTATTTTTGTTTGTATCACCACCCACTATTTGTGTCTGGAGAAATATCCGCCCAGGATCATGAATAACGCAACACGCGTGTTTATTTACTTATTATGTATCGATCGCAGTGATTGACAGCCTACATAAGGTTTAAGGTTACAATGTTATAATACATATAATATTCAGATTATCAAACCAACAAAGCTCATTCCCCACACCTATTATATAGTATATTTACAAAAAAGACGTTTTTGGTTTTTAACGTGGTAATTTGTCTTATATGATCATCAACATAGTAATCTATGCCATTTTATCACTGTTACTGAATTAAGTCATGTGATGGAAAATGACCCACGACCCTATTCCGAGGTCAGCTTGCTCAAATTAATTAGGTTTGATGTTCAAGTGATTATGTGCACACTATAGTGGCCTATCTGTCTTTTTAACTATCTAACTCCCCACAGCTGCCTGTTTTCCTGTATTCCTGCATTGTGCTCTGTTCTCATGTGAGAAAACTCCTGAGCAAGCTCCTCTCCCCAATTATGTGTTCGGCCTTGACTGCATCCCCAGACCAGGTGTCCGGCCTTAACTGTGCATAGAAACCGTTAGATAGTAAATGGTGACATCTCGTGACATCTCTGAGATGTTGTTTGCTCCACTCTACAAAAAGGGCTTCCCTCCTCTATTCAGGGCGCTTTTTCTCGAGAACTCTGCTCTGCGTCGAGTTGCCTTTGAAACTGTGTCTTTTATATGCTGCAGCGTATGAAATAAATCAACTACGGATATCCATTTGTCTTAGCCTTTTACTCGACCCAGCCACCAGTCATTTAATTTGCTACAACAGTCCCCAATTTAGAGAAATAAAAAAATCCTGTTTTTGCCATTCTCCCCAGATGCCAGGCTACCTTTTCCAAGGTAGTCTGATGTCACGACCAAGGCGTACCGGCGGCGCGGTCTATGTGGACGGGTGGAGCTCTATCTGGGCAACGGTTGACTGCGGTGTCCGCGAGAAAGTTGGGCTTTTCGGACACTTATTGTATAACGCCACGGTGTGTGTGGATGGTGAAACTCCGTCTTAGCAGCGATTTATTTAATGTCCGCGTCCGAGTGAGGGTTATGCTTCCCGGTCACCTATAGTACACACCTATAGGGTTATGCTTCCCGGTCACCTATAGTACACACTACGGTGTGTGGCACATTTAATATACAACATCGCAACAATTGCCTAGGTCCCTGAGCTTGCTGTAAAGTCTGAAGGGGACTATGGTGTTGAATGCAGAACTATAGTTGACGAACAGCATCCTCACATAGGAGTTCCTCTTGTCAAGGTGGGTGAGGGCTGAGTGGAGTGCTGTAGCAATGGCGTCGTCTGTCTATCTGTTATTCCTGTAGGCAAATTGGTGAGGGTCCGGGGTGGGAGGCAGCATTCTGCAGGTCAGCATCTTGATAAGCTTCTCAAAGCATTTGCTCATTATGGGGGTGAGAGCAAAACAGCGCCAGTCGTTTGGGCATGTTACCTTGCTCTTTTTCGGTACTGGGATTGATGACTGATGACTTAAAGCAGGTGGGCACTATGCCGGTGGAGAGGGAGAGGTTGAAAATGTTTGTGAATACACCAGTCAGCTGGTCCGCACATGCTTTGAACACCCGGCCTAGTATTCCATCTGGTCCGGCCGCTTTTTGGATGTTGATGCATTTGAATACCACACGCACATCTTCCTCTGCGATGACCAGAGCGCTGGCCGTGTCGTTTGTGGAGTAGGCTCTCTCTAGGAGGTTGGTGTGGCTCAGTTCAAAGCAGGCATAGAAACTGTTCAGCTCATCTGGTAGAGAGTCAGCTAAGTCAGCTGTGCAGCTAGGGGTCTCTTTGAAGTCAGAGATTGTGTGGTGGCGGTTGAAGGTATGGAGAGATGTCTGTCCAAAGTTGCAGACTATAATGTGCTCATATCCGTGATTGACTGACTGCCACCCCTCTGTACGGAAGGTCCTGCTAGGAAAACCCAAACATACAGCAGGAATATGACCTGTGGCACAGACAGACTGGTAAAAGTAGCCATGTGTATATCACTTGTTGTCACGTGACATGCCACCTTACACTAACGCTTTCCTGTCTCATACCTCTCACAATTTAGGCTCAAAGACGAGTGGTTCAACCTAGAAATGTCACTAACGTTATATTGTTTTATTAGCACTGGGTACGTGACCCCACCGTCTTATCTGCCTACTACTGCTAGTTAGCAAACTGGCGATAGCCTAAGCAAGTGATCCATGCAAGCCTCCTTACAGCAGATCGATCGCTTGCGGTCAGGATTTCAGTGCAGCATCCACACGAGCACCAGGTGGTGTAGCCAACCCTGTCTGCACCTAGGGGAACTGATGGCTCTGCCTGCTCCTCTGTACAAACGTGAGTTTGAGGTACTCTTTCTGTCCTTACTGGCTCGAATGCGTAAGCCACTGTTTGTCTTCTCCAAATATCTTTCAGCCTTGTTTACTTGATCTTGAGAAGTTGTAGGCAGCGTGACTGCTATCTTTCTGGGCAGACTTTCAAACTAACCATCCTCATGACGTAGTCAGTGACGCAACGGCAATATGGCGGTGACCCAGAGCCAAACCATTCGTTATTACCAACCATAATTTAACGTATCAAATAAGTTCTCAAAATACATTCCAACAGACTTAATTCTGTACACAACTCGTCAAAACTAGGCTGTTTCATGTCCACTTTAAAGGTGGGTGCTGTAGGTAAGCCGTGCTGATATTCAGTATAACAGCATGACATTGAGTGTGATATTGCTATATACAACAGTTCTACAAGCTCAATTTATTAGTTAAAAGCGACAACAGTTTATGATTTGTTAGTTTGTTTAATCATTTATTTGGCTCTACCAACACAAATAGTTCAGCAACTGGACTGGGACTGGACTGTTGCCAAGCAACACACACATTTTCCTGCACACAAGCTTGCTACTTTGTGTGGGACTATACGTTACCACACCCCATCAACTTTGTATCACGTACATGTATCTGCATGTTTCCATATATTGTGCAAACTGTAGTACATTGGAAATACTAACTAGTAACTGGACTGCCACAGACTTTACTCATGACTATTGATAACGACCATACATCATCTGCTAACCCAGGGGAGAGAGCGGTAGGTTACTGCCCAACAATGGCACTACTGTCCCTAGTGGTCATATGTAAGTATCCCACTCTATAACACAAAGTGAAACAAGAGTCTGTTGACAGTCGCTCTGGTGCCATGTGTAATTGTTTTTATGCTTCTTTCCCCCACCCTCACGACCATTCATTATTTATTTGCGGTGCGAAGTTGGTTACAATCTAAGATAGATAATGATCGTTACTATTATTAACGGTTATTGGACGGTGAGGAGTTATACATGCCTCTTGTCCAATTATATTACTTGGTAGGAACTAACTATTGTATAAACATAATTATTGCTAGAATAGTTGATCTGGGTAGGCGTATGCTTTAAATTGGTTTGCGACCAAATATAATGAAAGGTGTAACGTTAGGGGGTCAGTTTTCCTTTGTCAATTTCACCCTTTGCTTAAAATTCGGCAAAACAGAAACTCTCCTTGAGGACACCAGTATATATCGTGGTGTTGTATCATTCCTGATGCTATTGAGGCTGTATAAATAGCGAGTTATCTGGAGGATAACTGAGTTATCCTTCTCATAGTTAACACACTTAGTACACAAATGAATACCGAAAGCTCCTCCTTCAAGCCAGCGCCAGTACCTTTTAATATTAAATACTAACCGGATTGGCCTAAACTCGGCAGGAAATGAGTGAAAGCTTACAGTCACTTTTCTACAAATTGGGACTGAACAACAGTCATCTTCATGTTATCCTCAAACAAGGTTAAAGTAACCGAAAATGTGCCCTAAATGCAAATTGAAGTGATAAAAGACGCGACTAAGCCACCGACATAACGCCATTCCCCCCCCCCCCCCCCCCCCCCCGGAAGTAAACACAAATGACGCATGCTTTCGCAATCGGAAGTCACGTGACAGGAAACCTTCACAAATGAGAAGGCGTGCGTCGTGTTTAACCACGGAGAGTAATATGTAACTTACCGGATCAATAGTCGATATGGACGATTAATACCCTGGTCGTCTGATGGTGTTTGTTTCTGATTGTGGATGACTTGTTCATAAATTCGTATTTTCTACTTAAGCTCGATAATATAGTTAATGTTAAGGCTCATTACCAAAGTAAATAGGGTTACCAAAGTAAACATACACGACTAGTTCGATATTATTTTTTAATGCGCCGCAGTTTATTACTTACTTTGCAAATGAATAGGAACGAATGTACTATATCAACGCATTAAGTCCCTTATAAAGTATGGAGATTGATGGTCGTGATTTCCTGAACACTCCTCCTTTGAAGACCGTAAGGTTCGGAGGGAGTGTTGTTGCTACGTTAGCTAAATACAAACAGGTAACGTTCGGCCTATGCTCATATTATATATACACACTTGTATGTGCCTGTAGTAACGTGCCGTTTTAAGCTATTACATATTTTGAATGTGCATATTGTGAATTGCATTGACATCACATTTTCGTAGAAGTGAATGTCTGTTTACACACAGCTACACAATTTAGTACAAACCTTGCACAAGGTTTTTGTCGTTGAAGATTAACGTTTACTTGTTGAAAAAAAACACATTTTGAATGAAGGGAGACTCCGAAGACTACGAACTACTGAAGCGCCAGTTGTCAGATCCAGATATCAAGGTAAATACAACTTGTGTTAGTCATATACTTTTAACATTTGTGATTGGTGCAGTTACTCCTAGATTTAATTGATCTGTTTTACAGGATGGGCAGATCATAAATTGGCTACAAGAGTTTCGTAGTTGTGTGACATTGCTCAGCAAAGACCATGAACATCTTATCCACACAATTTTGGTGAGTATACACGTTGGAAATAATTTCTTGAATGGTTGTAAGATTATTCATTTTTTGTAACTCCCTTTTCACTTGCCTTAACCAAGCTGCTCAGACTTGCCTACAGTTAGTAAAATGCGGCTGCCAGGCTGTTAAACCAAAACAAGCCGTAGGTCCCATATTATACAATTTCTTGCCTCACTCTATTGGCTTCCTGTGTGATTTAGGGTAGATTAAAAATATATACTCATCACTTATAAAGCCCTGCTGGCTATTGGTCCATTTTTCAACCAGTCGATCAATCAGATCGTCCAATTAAGGTCTTTTATATTCCTCACGCCAGCCTTATTCAAAAGGCAACCGCGCTTATATCATGCTGGCTCTGTCTCTCTGGAACAGTCTTCCTCAATTCATTAGATCTGCTGGATCTGTTGATTGTTTTAAGCAGCACCTGACATTTCTTTTAAACTCATGTGTAGCAAGCACTTTGTAACAGTTTGTTTTAAAAAAAGTGCTATAAAACTTGACTTACTTTCTAAGTTATCAAGCTTCAGACCATTCCTCGAGGGAAAATTAAGGAGATTATGTTCCAGCATGCTGTTAAACCCAAAAATGCATTAAATTATGATACAATTAAAACCTTAAACACCTCCTTTTTTTAAATAAAATAAATTAACAAAAATAAATGCTCAATTTAGTCTAATTAGAATAACCATGCTTACTATGTTTGTGTGTATATACATGACATTACATTGTGTATGTTTTTGTTTGTGGTGGTGCCGCATCCCCAGAGGCTGCCCTGGCTTGGCCGTAGTCCCGCGGTCAGAGAGGAGTACCTTGCTTTCCTGGGTAACCTGGTGTCAGCCCAAACAGTCTTCCTCTGTGCCTGCCTCAAAATGGTCATTTCCTACTTCACTCCCAGTAAGGCACCCCTTGGTTGTTCAGTAGAGAGTCTAGCACAAACACACATGTAGCTTGCTTTGAATGTCGGTACCGTCTTAGTTGGAGATCTTTTTTTTTATTAAAGGTACAGTGTGTAGAATTTAGTGGCTTCTAGCGCAACAGACTTGGCATAAATTGAATGTAATATGCATCATTTGTTTCAGTTAGTGCATAATCCCATGAAAATAAGAATCGTGTTTTCATTACCTTAGAATGAGCCTATTATATCTTCATAGGCAGCGCGTCCTCTACCATGGTGCCCGTCATGTTTCTGCAGTAGCCTGACAAAGCCCAGTAAAAGACAAAAAGGCTCAAGAGAGAACCCATTTTTTATTAAGTGTAACTGAATACCATGTTTCAGCTCGAATTACACAATACGATTTAAAGAAATGTGTTTGGGGTTTCTATTCCAGGAAGGAGGGGGGTGTATTATGTCCATGGCTACAACCCATTTGTGACACCTTTTTAGTACTACCTTTGTGTAGGGTTGTTATAAGGATGATGTTTTATATGAAATGCGCCACACCTGTGGCGTTGTACTGTAAGTGTCCAAAAAACATAACCCTCTCTTGGACACTCACATCAAAATCAACCGCTGGACACCCCAATGGAGCTCCACACATCCACACACACTTTGGTATTATATATAAATGTCTGAGATGCTTAACTCTCTCGAACATGCCTCATATAGCCAGTGAAGACCAGAATGCTCCGTCCTTTAACCAAAGTATCCTATGTATTAAGAAGATTAAATTATAATGGCGTTGCACACACTAGTGTCAAATAGTGTAGCGAAAGGCAGTTTGTGTATGAGGGAAATAATGATAAGTGGGTGTGCATTCCTTAATAATTGCATGTTTTGGAAGCATTAGTTTGTGATTCGATCTATCTGCTATATATGTATGTATATAGGTGTGTGTGTGTGTGTGTTGAGAAACGTAAATATATGCAGTTACCTCCGCCAACGGGGGGGGCTTTAGTTGGTGGCAGTCTGCAATCTCACCGCTAGATGCTTCTAAATTGTAGACGCTGGACCTTTAAGCTAGTACTATTGCTGGCCCAGCTATTATCCCAGATAGTGATGGCTGTGCAGAAATCTCTATTTTCTTTGCTCCAATTTTATAACATGTCCTTTTTTTTATGAGACAATAACGTTTTACAAGGTGAAGCCATTTGTCAGCTTTTTATATTTTACATTATTAACGAAGTATGAACACCCAATTGCAGTCACTTTTTCTCAGCTCATCATGTTAGGCTTTACATCGATGGTCAGCAGTATTAAGACAAAATCCATAGAAGAATTTCATACTGTATACCTACTCAACCCCTGTACTGCACACACATCAGTAATTCCACACATTTAAATGATTTTGATACACCTAACCCTTTGTGAATATGAAGGTTGAGCTATGTGCCTTTTTATCACTGGAGTTGTTGATGACTTATATTGCTTGCCGAATAATACTTTTTTTCATCTTTTTCAGAGAGAGTTAAAATTTGTGAAGGAGGCGTTGACATCTCTGATTCAGATGATGATGAAGATGAAAGTAGGTTTAAAGCTTCACTTCAATGCATTCTCTCTCCATATGAAACCAGTAATTGATTACTTCTCAGTGGGACTCCGTGATGAATCGTTTTCACGATAACAAAAAAAACTAGACATTTCGCCACAGGCATTTTCTGAAGAAAATGTGTGTGGTTGCGTGAGCCAACTCGTCGTGTGCGCTATATTCTTTGAGCATGCCAACATACTAATGCTTGCAAGGCTAATGAGCAAGCATGCCAATTTTCAAGTTCCTCTGCCACTTTGCAGCAGACTTGTGATTGATTGAATAATGGGGCTGATCGGTTTTGTTTGAGTTATAGTGCCCCCTGTCGCCAAAGTGCTACTTTACTTTTTGGAAACTCTTGAGTTGTTCGGAACGGTTGAAGTAAAAAATAATTCCCCATTGACTCCCATTGTAAAAAGAATTGCTTGGTGAGTACCTGCAAAAGTGGTCATTTTAAATTGACACTGACGTAATCCTTTTTAGATATCGACACAAAACGTTCCACGTGAGCTAAGGGGAATGACCTTGATGGGCCCACTAAGTTTTAGATCCCTGGGCTACTCTAAAGCGTACTATTGATTGATTAAATAATTGTGGCTCATTTCCATTATGCGCATAACTTGGCTATCGTGTTGTGTACCACATTTTGGGTTTACAGGTCAGTTTTTTATGTTTTTCAAGGTTTTCCAAAACGTTCAAGGTACAGCAAAATCTATCCACACGGACCTTATCGGTCCTTGAAAAAGAATCAGCATGTCAAATACGGCCCCAATACCAAGTTTCCGAATGTTTTGGCAAATTGGTGGCGTGGCTGTTTAGGATTGATCGTGAGTTATAGCACCCCCTGTAGTAAGAGCGGTACAAAACATTTTGGTTCCTTATTGCCGGTTTACATGTCTATTAAATTTGACAACTCATACGTGTTCACATTTGGAGTGGTTGATTTTAGTGTTTTTGCCCCATTTACTTTCCATAAATTTCTTTTAAATATAAAATGTATTAAAAATATATAAAAATATATACAATGCAAGTAATATATAATATATATACCCACTGCAAGTATAAATATATATACCCAATATATCCCGCCCGCCCGCTTTTGGTAGTGGTGTTAATCCCTCAAAAACTGAAGGAGGAGATAATTACCCTAATTTAGGCGGAATAATAATAAAAAGAAGACACAGAATAACAATAAGAAACACTAAAAATAAGAAACATTACATAAGTGTGGCTTGTTTTGCAACCACAATTATTAAATTGTTGAAGTTATGACTAATATATAAATCACAAATCTGAAATAATCAGAGGGAATAAACAGAGGTACATTACATTGAACTCTATGGTCATGTTGACACATTTAATTGATCGATTTTGGGGGAAATTTCAAATCGGTGATTTATTGATTCAATGCAATTTCATTCAACAATAAACTGGTAGTCAATTATTGCCAAGCTGAATTTATTCAATCTGTCTTGCATACTTTTGTATTGGTTATACAATTCTAGTTGTTGCATCTGATTTCATCTTTTTGCTTGGTTTTAAGACCTTGCCAGAAATTTTGACCACTGCCACCAGGCTCTGCAGGTCATCATCAGATATGTCCCGTCGTAAGTTCCATTTTCTTTTGGCCCCAGGCATTGCTGAATATCCCTCATCTTTTAGTCCCTTTCATTTATTTTTCAAATCCAGAGTATTCAGGCTTCTCCTTCTATCCCCTCAGCACGAGTCACTTCCTGGTGCCCATTTTAAATGAGAAGTTCCCGTTTGTGCAGAAATCCACCAGAACCTTGGTGAGTGACATGTGAATAATCCTTAAACATCCTTCTTGACGGGTATTTCTGACAATAGTTTTAAATATTTCACATCAAATGTTATGGGGAACATTGGCATCAGGACCGATTTTCATTGTCATTATCATCAATAATGATCATAATAATTGGTTTCATGAATACGTTTTCTAACACTTTACTATTTTAATGATTTCTTTTACAGGAGTGTTATGTTCATAACCTTCTGAGGGTGACTGTGTACATCCCATCCATTCAGAGAGATGTATTGGAAATCGTTATTGGAAAGATGCTGAAACTAGACGTGAGTGCCTGTGCTCTATATTATGAATCCATGTGCTGATGTGCTTGTTGCTTGACTGCCCACAATAGTCTGTACCACCAACATTTGCCTAACTATGTTAATATCAATAAAAACCTAATTGTGTTCGATAAATGCTTGCAGTTGTTTAACCGTTTATATTTACCAGTGTTTGAATTGAGTTAGTATTGCTGAGCTAATACATTATGGAAAAAATGTGTGTTCAAGTGATTCATCTGTGGAAGTATTTCTGAACACCCTTCACGTAAACAATTGTTAGACTGCCAGCCTTCCAGGTATCAAGCAGGTAACATTCCTCTGCAACTGTCACTATCCAAGTAACAAGTAGCTATCCATCCTCTATTACTATCACTATCCAGGTATCAAGCAGCTAACGTTCCTCTGTAACTACCACTATCCAGGTAAAAAGTAGCTAACATTCTTCTGTTATTATCGTAATCCAAGCAATAAGCAGCAAACATTCCTCTAACTTGCTATCCAGGTTACAAGTAGCTAACATTCCTCTGTTACTATCGTAATCCAAGCAATAAGTAGCTAACGTTCCTATGTAACTATCACTATCCAGGTAAAAAGTAGCTAACATTCCTCTGTTACTGTCGTAATCCAAGCAGTAAGCAGCGAACGTTCCTCTGTAACTTGCTATCCAGGTGACGAGTAGCTAACATTCCTCTAACTATCACTATCCAGGTAACAAGCAACTAATGTCCCTCTAACTATCACTATTCGTATAACAAGCAGCTAACATTCCTCTGTAACTATCGCTATCCGGGTATCAAGTAGCTAACATTCCTCTTTTACTATCACTATCCAGGTAACAAGTAGCTGATATACCTCAGTTACTATCACTATTCATGGAAAGAGCATCTAGCATTCTTCTCTAACCATATCTTTCCAGGTAGTCTTACAAATCTGACTTTAGATTAATACCTAAAATCTGATTATGAGCACAAATCTGTGAACAGGGTGTTTCACTTTCTTTCACTACAAATTTGTTTCGATCAATAATGTTCCTGGGGTCGGGGATCTCGGCACTCATAGAACGGAATGGGTCTCAACCGGAAACAATCTGACTGGCGGAACCATAACAAACCTGTTATGGCTGACCATCGATTGGAAGGGACTAAAAACACTCAAAAAGTTTGTCTGTCAATTATGCTTTCATGGCTATGATCTTTCAAAACAGAAAAACAAATTACTACTAGGCAAAGACTCAACATGAAACCAGACACACTCGCTTTAGAAGAGTTAACGGGACCTGTTGACATAAGTAACAATGCCAAGGCGATGGGCACCAACTGCAAGACTCTTCTATAGCACTTTCACCGTAGTGCTGCCGCAGCTGATTTCATTGGAGGTCTAATTTAAATGTGCCATCTGAAGGGCACACACAAACTAATCTTTTCCCAGGGACAAAATCAACAAGATGGATGTCACTGACCAATAGTTTACAATGAAGCACACCGGCAGCTTTTGACCAGCAATTGGGGTGTGTACCATGGTGAGCACCAAATCTGTATACTTATCTGGTCTTGTAAACTCTTAATAAAAAATGTTTCGCAGGTAAGTGCACCACGGGCAGCGATCGAGGAGGCGGAGCAGAACAGCATGCAACAACAGAGCGAACTCACAGAGGAAGGACTCTTCGATATGGTAATGTGGACAATTTGATAATCTATCCCTTTGACTTCGCAGTCAAAGGGATCGGTGTCCATGTAATGGTAATTGGCCATGTAATGGCCAAGAACCATTAAGTGGTGACAGTGGTGGTGACGGTAGTGAAATGATTGAAAGTGTAATTATGGAAAAGTCAGATTTATTTATTTTGATCCTATATATATTTTACATAATGCTACCTTTCAGGCATCAGAGTAATTCTAGTTTGTTTGTAATGCTTACAATTTTCGACTTTGTAATATAATCAGATTGTTGAAAATGGGACTAGAATTGAATTTACTCTCCACCATCCTTTTATTGAGAGTTTCCCGTTCTTCCCTCAGAGTGTAGACGTTGGATGTTGAGTTGTGTAAGTTGTAGGTTTGCGCACTCTTTTATCCCGGAGGCGATCTTGGGTTTTGATGTGTTATTGTAGTGAATGTGAAGTTATTCTGATATTCAATGATTCTATTTGTTATATGTCATACATTTTATTTAATGTTTTTTTCCCCCTGCCACAGGACGAGGATGAGCCTGGAAATGAGGGCTCAGGGTCTGGTTTGACTGCTCACCCTGTAGCCGAGAAGCTGGACAGCCTCATGGTGGTGATGCTGGGCTACATTAGGGATGTCTGCCTGCCCAAGGGTGAGCATGAGTGAGTGGTGTCGACAACGCTCATATAGCACACCAAGACAAAAGGGGTCATGAAATCTGTTCTGGTTGACTACGCCTGCCTCTGTATGAGAATAGTTCGATTTTAGACCATTCCCAGTTAACTTTTAACCAATAACCCTATCACCCTGACTTTAAATCCTCTCCTATAGATGTAGATTTCGGAAAGGACACGGGATATGTCCCCTTCAATATTTAAAACACATGCCCAATAAAACAGGAAAGAAGCAGAGGACATTTGTTTAGAAAAAACACTAAGTTTACTGATAAGGTAACTCATAGACTCAAAAATGCCTCCAGGGCGCCTCTCGCCTCTAAATCCATGTAACTGAAACGAATATCACGCCCCCCGAATATTCGCACACACTTCGTTCCAGGCATTTCGACGTGAGATGAGAAGCTAAATGCCTGGGAACAAGGTTAGGCCCCTCCACATGTGCGTGAATGCAATTCTCCATGGTGCAGAAATGTAAGGAGGAGGCCGTGGGCATTTTTGGGGTTATTCATTTAAAAAAAACGTGCTCTCGAAAGGTGCTTACCAAATGATCTTTTCTTGCCATTTTATCCGTAGGTGCTCTGGATGTGGAGAGGACAAAGGAGCTGTTTAGAGACCTTTTATGCATCTTTGACAAACTCATTCTGCCAACACATGCCTCCTGCCATGTTCAGTACATCCTCTTCTACCTCTGCAGCTTCAGAGTGGTTAGTATTTCAAGCACACTGTTTCTCAATGTTTGTGATTGTGTAATAATTTAATGAGTGTATCCAGTGGGGATATTACAATTTAAATAGCTGTTGCACCATTAGCTTTTTGTAGTTAAAATTTCCAAACAAAATTGTGTAACAAAATTCCTTTGAAATAATCCAACATCACTTGTTTTAGAACTTTTCCCAATCTCATGCAACTGTATCGACTGTGTCCAATTGTTGTTAGTCTATGGTGTTGTTTCATCTGTCCACGGTCCATGTGGCGAATGGTTTGACCTGCTGTATTCAAATAGAAGGACAACCTTTGTTATGTGTGGCCCGCATAATCCATTTCCTTTTCTACCACACCTTTTATTTCTCTCTCTCAGGCGCTTGCAGAGGCCTTCCTAGAGCACCTGTGGAAGATCTTCCAGAGCCCGTCTTATGCTCCAGTGCTGCGGCAGGCTGCAGCCGGCTACATCGGCAGCCTCCTGGCACGGGCCAGCTTCCTGCCGGTGGTGTAAGCGTTCACCATTTTTTGCACGCATTAAGAAATACCAAGAATGCAATAGAAACCTTTTCACAAATACAAACTTTACTCTTTACTCTGTTGCATGTTATTCTGATAGTGGATGAGTTGTGATATCCCCCATTCACATACACACACTCGTGCTAAGTTTCTTGGGTGTCTTTGAAAGTTCTATTGAAATGCAATTTAATTATTAGGAACCCTAATTTAATCATATGTATTATGTTATTCCTGACACATTTCTCAAACTTTGTATAAAATGACATGCTTGTAGAACTTGTGAAATTAGTAAGAGATACAATGAATTGACAGGATTCACCCATAGTTAGCGCTAAAGCATTAACTATGGGCTCTCTAGTCCACATACATTTCAGTGGGCAGGAGTACTTGCCTTGACAGACAAACTTCGTCTGCCAATGAGGACAACTAAACATGCGTGGCCATCACAGTGCACAGTTCAGTGGACACCAGTGCATACTCTTGTTCTTGTTTAATAGTTGTAATTTAGTCTATTTCTGCAATAACTGCAGTTATGGCTGTTTACTCTTACTAACTTATGTTAACGTAACTGCTTGTTTCGGGAGACGCTAATACGGTTTTTCCTGTGGCAGCCTGTATTTTACGTCATCAACTTTGATACAGTCCCTGATTGGCCCCGATTACATTGTAATTTCTCTAAATGGATGTGGGTGGCTAGAGGTCCAGAAGCAGAGGTCATCGAGTGAAACAGAATGTGAGGTCTCGTGATCAGGATGTTTTCCAGGCTACAATATTGCTGCATGCAACTATTTATAGTCTATTTATATAGCAATTTAACTTTTTTGTTTTGCCCCAGCACTGTTCGTGCGTGCACTGACCTTTTGGTGCAGTGGATCCACGGCTACATAGACAGCCTGGACAGCAGTGGCAGACAGGCCTGCTGTGATGTCACCCTGCATGGGCCCTTCTACACGGCATGCCAGGCCGTGTTCTACGCACTCATCTTTAGGCACAGGACCATCCTTGAAGTCAACATGAAGAAAGGTATCGTAATTCCAAGCCAAATTTCTTTTTTTGCTATATACAAACACTGAAACACTGGGGATGCCAACCTGCAAATTGCTCTTTGGATGAACACATATGCTGGATAGTCTTAATCCTGGTTAATCCACTGACAAATACATGATTTGCTATTCCGTAGCAAATCTGTTTTTTTAAAGTGCTACCTACAAAGACAGCTACAAGTGCAAAACATCTCATACATCTTACATGGTAGGCCTACTTTCTCATTTGAAAAGTCTTGTGAAAGCACAACTAGCAAGGGAACAGTGGTTCCCTTCCTAGCTTCATAGCAGGGTTACCAAGTTAAGAATGTAACTGTTAACATCAGAAGTCCCAGTATTAAGTAGTGGTTGAGTGAAGGTGAATGAATTGCTCTAATAATTGCCTTTTTTACTTACTTCTAGTAGATATGTTTTACATACAAATGGATGCAGTGTGATTTATTTCATATTCTTTGGTTTTAGGTCTGGCCTATCTTCAGGGTCTGAATCTTGAGCGTGTGGTGATGTGTCAGCTTAACCCTCTTAATGTCTGCCTGCCCGCTGTCATCAACCTCTTTGCTGCCTTCACCAGGTAATACACTCTCTGATTCCCACCATGTCATCTGTAAGTTGATCATGATGTGTGTCTAATGTTCACTCTATCATGAGCAAGGTCAGAACCAACTGAAAGCCTTCACGGGTTATTTTGAAAGTCTCCAACCGAAGAAATCACATTCATCAAGCCTCGTTCCAAAGCCACTCCCCCAAAACACATACTAGCTGTCTAGCTTTAGAAGTAAGTCTGCTTAGCCTTATTAAAAACATAACGTTAGCTACAGCTGTGTGGGTAGTCGATTTATCGAATGGTATGTTAGAAAGTTAACGTTACGTTAGCTAAGGTTACTTGCGGCTATTTCATTAGAATGTAATGTTATAACGTGAATACAACTTAAATACATTACTAGGTCCCTGAACATAGATTTCTTTCTGGCTGTCTGTTGAGTCACTTTATCGCCAATAAGGTAACACAATGGTGATGGAGCCTATGGCCCACTGATGAAAGCCCTTCCATTAGCAGTTTTATGAATGTTACGAAATGTGTGTCGGAGGCACACTGTTGGGATCTATGGGAACATTTGCTGCTTATTGCCCAAAGGTGTTGCAAAACAGAACGAAACTGAAGTCTTTTGAGATTGCCACTTTCATTGTAATTCTTTAGCGCTGCAGTCTAGTCAATTGTATTTATATAGCACTTAATCACAGTGCTATATATTATTCAAGTTTGTGTTTTGCAAGTAATATCAGTCTTGCCTTGGCTGGGCAGAAGTTGATTTCCAAATATGGGTTGTTGATCTATATAACAATATAATATCCTTACATTGTTAAAAACAAATCTAGCCAATCAGAGTGTCGCTTGTGCTCTGTTCACTCTTGCCGAATCCTGTTGGAAGTAAAGCAAAAATATATTCTAATTGGAGAAAAGCCTTCTGTGCAGATTTCTGGTCTTAGTCTATTTAGAATCCAAAAATTTTGATTGCTTCTTTCCTTGGGCGCCACCATTGTTGTTTTAACTTGGCAGACTGTGGCGCTCCTTGTTTGTCATGAACTGAAACTCCTACCCCTGATCGCTCATTTTCCCTAGCATATGTACATTTTTGGATCAAGGCCAGACCAATCTGCAGAGAGAAACAGAATTGAATTGCATAAATTGGATTGGAATAAGTTGGCCTAGTGGTTGAAATCAGGTTTATCATTCATGATAAATTCATGGGATAAAAAATAATTATATGCATGATAATAAAGAAATCAAGAGAGCAGAAGAGAGCAAGGTTTTGAAAAGAAACATTCAAAAACCACGCTCCCTCCTTAAGTTTCTCTGCGATTTAATTGTTTTGCAGTAAAAATAAGATTATAAGTCTATAACAAGCCGTGCATGTTTACTTATTATTCACACTCCGTAATAAAGGGATTTTAAGTGGGAAAATAATGGTACAAACTGCGGTGCAAGTCTAGCGATGATAAACAGGCAACTGAAATGCTGAAACAATGGCATCATAGCGGAGGAAAAACAGTGATGATACCCTGTCAGTTTCTAGCCGTTAACACCACTAGACGTACGGTGACTTGGATCGCTGAGTCTGACTTTTACTCCCTGGTTTTTAATTGTATCGCTGAGTGCTTATTGCGGATGTTGTGTGCTTTAAGGACATTATCGTACACAAAAAACACAAATCACAACCGACAGTAACTACATTATCTCTATTGATGTAGGTTTTGTCATGATTGGATGTGAATACCGTGTGTAATCAGAGCTCTTTCTCCAGAGACTGGCAACTGTTTAATTTCTTCGATGGATTATATTAATTATATTATAGTATATTAGGCTAATAGTAGCTTAAATTTTATTTCAAATGATATGCAGATGCTGACATGAACAGACATGTTAATGAACATTGTTGTCATCTTGTGAAAAGTTAATTTGTTTGTGGAGGCCGTCTGTCATTTGGCGGATGCTCTGTGCCTTGCCTAAAGACATGTTCTATGGAAAACCTGCATCACCAATATGTCAGTTCTTTTTGTCATTTTTTCTAATCTGTTTAGTTTTTTATACATTACATTACACATTACCCTTTTACACTCTGTGTAAAAGGGACCAGGTATAATATTTTACATGCATATATTGCTTTAGATTGGCTAAAGCAATATACAGTGAGGGAAAAAGTATTTGATCCTCTGCTGATTTTGTATGTTTTCCCACTGACAAAGACATGATCAGTCTATAATTTTAATGGTAGGATTATTTGAACAGTGAGAGACAGAATAACAACCAATATATCCAGAAAAACGCATGTCAAAAATGTTATAAATTGATTAGCATTTTAATGAGGGAAGTAAGTATTTGACCCCTCTGCAAAACATGACTTAGTACTTGGTGGCAAAACCCTTGTTGGCAATCACAGAGGTCAGACGTTTCTTGTAGTTGGCCACCAGGTTTGCACACATCTCAGGAAGGATTTTGTCCCACTCCTCTTTGCAGATCTTCTCCAAGTCATTAAGGTTTCGAGCCTGAGGTTTGGCAACTCGAACCTTCAGCTCCCTCCACAGATTTTCTATAGGATTAAGGTCTGGAGACTGGCTAGGCCACTTCAGGACCTTAATGTGCTTCTTCTTGAGCCACTCCTTTGTTGCCTTCGCTGTGTGTTTTGGGTCATTGTCATGCTGGAATACCCATCCACGACCCATTTTCAATGCCCTGGCTGAGGGAAGGAGGTTCTCACCCAAGATTTGACGGTACATGGCGCCGTCCATCATCCCTTTGATGCGGTGAAGTTGTCCTGTCCCCTTAGCAGAAAAACACCCCCAAAGCATAATGTTTCCACCTCCATGTTTGACGGTGGGGATGGTGTTCTTGGGGTCATAGGCAGCATTCCTCCTCCTCCAAACACGGCGAGTTGAGTTGATGCCAAAGAGCTCAATTTTGGTCTCATCTGACCACAACACTTTCACCCAGTTCTCCTCTGAATCATTCAGATGTTCATTGGCAAACTTCAGACGGGCCTGTATATGTGCCTTCTTGAGCAGGGGGACCTTGCTGGTGCTGTAGGATTTCAGTCCTTCACGGCGTAGTGTGTTACCAATTGTTTTCTACGTGACTATGGTCCCAGCTGCCTTGAGATCATTGACAAGATCCTCCCGTGTAGTTCTGGGCTGATTCCTCACCGTTCTCATGATCATTGCAACTCCACGAGGTGAGATCTTGCATGGAGCCCCAGGCCGAGGGAGATTGACAGTTATTTTGTGTTTCTTCCATATGCGAATAATCACACCAACTGTTGTCACCTTCTCACCAAGCTGCTTGGCGATGGTCTTGTAGCCCATTCCAGCCTTGTGTAGGTCTACAATCTTGTCCCTGACATCCTTGGAGAGCTGTTTGGTCTTGGCCATGGTGGAGAGTTTGGAATCTGATTGATTGCTTCTGTGTACAGGTGTCTTTTATACAGGTAACAAACTGAGATTAGGAGCGCTCCCTTTAAGAGTGTGCTCCTAATCTCAGCCTGTTATACCTGTATAAAAGACACCTGGGAGCCAGAAATCTTTCTGATTGAGAGGGGGCCAAATGCTTATTTCCCTCATTAAAATGCAAATCAATTTATAACATTTTTGACAAGCGTTTTTCTGGATTTATTTGTTGTTATTCTGTCTCTCACTGTTCAAATAAACCTACCATTAAAATTATAGACTGATCATGTCTTTGTCAGTGGGCAAACATACAAAATCAGCAGGGGATCAAATACTTTTTTCCCTCACTGTAGACTAGATTTTAACTGTACACTTTCCCCAACGCTCTCAGTTGTGTAGAACAGCCTGTGGGCTGATTTCTTTTATATGTTAACAGGGATGTTTTTGGAAGGAAAAAATGAAGAAAGAAAAAAATATAAATTAAATAAATAAATTTAGGATATCTCCACTACTACAAGTTGCTGTAATATGTCATATTGGTACCAAAAGAAGGGGAGCACCTGTGAGATTGTTGTGCAAGTGAAATAATCAATGTAGATGCTACTGGGTCAGGGTGAATAAAGCTAGAACACAGTATAAATTGAAGATTTACATAATTTCCACCTGACATAAATTTAATGTTTTAGAGTGAATACCACCTAGTACATTATCAGTTAGTAGCCCTCAATTAATATATGGCCATAACACAACATCTGATGAGTACTTGGGTCAACATTTGATGCCAATAAAGTGAAGTAGAGCAAAGACACAGATGTTTTAGTAGAGGTACGTTTTGGCGCAGTCGCCAAACACAAACAATACATCCAATGGAAAAATTACTATATAAATGTGATGAGAAACAAACAGGTGGTAATCTCCGGAAACACTTGTAAAAGTTGGACATTTGACCCCTTATTGAAAGTTTAGAGCGAAAATAATTTTATGACATCAAGCCAAACCATTGCACCATTTGGCGAAAAGGGCCATGTGTTCTGATTGAAGACAATTTACCTAATTCCTGTGAAACCCTCTCTAAGCAACTATGCATTGATTTTGTGAACTACAAAAAGGGAAGTTTGTTCTTGATAGTATTTGGCCTCTAGTTTGGTGAATTTTGGTAACGGAGTGGTATGGTTTGGACTGTTGGATTCAGTGGAGCCTCAGCTTTCATATAATATATAGTTAGAAGAGAGGGTGGGTAGATCACATGATGTGAAAAAGATTGCTAATGCTGTGCATGTGCACAATTAAGAATTACCTAACTCTTGTTGTTACATGCTTATTATTGTGTTTGGGGCTGGAATTGTGTTTCGTTTAGCTAACAATGGTTATGGTAGACAGAAAGATGAGAATCAAATCATTCTAGGGGTGTGTCACAGGATTGCTTTACTATGTGTTTAAATGCCATACAATGTCTTTGCATTTGGGGGGAGGGTGCGTTGCCCGTATACGGGCACTCACGGGATTATGTTTAGATGCAGTGGGAAACCGTACTGGTCGCCAGGTCGGGCGTTGTGTTCTTGGGCATGGCAAGTTTAGAAATACACAGCCAAAGCTTAAAACATTGAGGCTTGAAAGATGACTTTTTCCTTATTAGCAAGTTTATTTTTAAGACCCTGCTTATGGATCACATTCCCTAGTTGTGGGGCTCAGCTCAGATTTCCATTAGACTAGACAAATTGCTAAAATAGTGCAACAGCCTGAGCAATGTTTTTTTTCCTTCATTACATTCTATTTCAGAGTTCAGAGTTAACCCAAAGATAGCGAGAAACGGTTTGGGTGTTATTGTTATGCTGTATACCTTTTTAGATATATAATTAAACATAAGGGACCAGTAGAGGTGGAGCTTGGGGCATAACTATAGCTGATGGGCAAGTTCAGCCAGTATCGGGTTTGCACTTATTGCACTGGGGAGAGACATTAGGATAGATGGATTGGCTGGATTTTGTGTAATAATCTGGTCTACAACTTTAAATTGTATAAGTTAATATTTCACATTTATGGAGCTGATGTATAGCCTAAGTAGAATTTTGCATCATGTATCATCAGTGTTTTCAGAACCCAGTTCTTCCACCCAAGTGTTCCTTAATTTATCATCAGACACCATAAGGTGGGGTTGCAAAATTGAATTTATGAATGCCATTTATCCTTTACTGTTGGGATTATGGCAAACAAGGCTGTATATTTACCAACGCAAAAGAGAAGGTAGAGACGTTTTGATTTGACCAGGTCTACTTGCACTTTGTGCCAGCAGACCTAGTAGTGGTCCGCTGACCATGGTATAGTTATTGTAGGTGTCCTCTGAACATGTTAGTTACTGTAGCCATCCTCTGGTCCTCTGACCACGTTAGTTACTGTAGCTGTCCTCTGAACATGTTATAGTTACTATAGCTGTCCGCTGACCATGTTAGTTACTGTAACCGTCCTCTGACCATGTTATTGTTACTGTAGTTGTCCTCTGACCATGTTATTGTAACCGTGGCTGTCCTCTGACCATGTTATAGTTACTGTAGTTGTCCTCTGACCATGTTATAGTTACTGTAGCCATCCTCTGATCATGTTATAGTTGCCGTAGCCATCCTCTGACCATGTTATTGTAACCGTGGCTGTCCTCTGACCATGTTATAGTTACTGTAGCTGTCCTCAGACCATGTTATAGTTACTGTAGCTGACCGTGTTATAGTTACTGTAGCTATCTACTGACCATGTTATAGTAACTGTAGCTGTCCACTGACCATGTTATAGCTATTGTAGCTGTCCTCTGACCATGTTATAGTTACTGTAGCTGTCCGCTGACCGTGTTATAGTTACTGTAGCTGTCTGCTGACCATGTTATAGTAGCTGTCCGCTGACCATGTTATAGTTATTGTAGCTGTCCTCTGACCATGTTATAGTTACTGTAGCTGTCCGCTGACCGTGTTATAGTTACTGTAGCTGTCTGCTGACCATGTTATAGTAACTGTAGCTGTCCGCTGACTATGTTATAGTTATTGTAGCTGTCCTCTGACAGTGTTATAGTTACTGTATCTGTCCGCTGACCATGTTATAGTTACTGTAGCTGTCTGCTGACCATGTTATAGTAGCTGTCCGCTGACCATGTTATAGTTATTGTAGCTGTCCTCTGACAATGTTATAGTTACTGTATCTGTCCGCTGACCATGTTATAGTTATTGTAGCTGTCCTCTGTCCATGTTATAGTTACTGTATTTGTCCGCTGACCATGTTATAGTTACTGTAGATGTCTGCTGACCATGTTATCATTACAGGAAGTATCAGGTGGCATTCTGCTACACGGTCATAGAAAAGAACAACCGTCAAATGCTGCCGGTGGTCCGCAGCTCTAATGGTGGGGACTCTGTTGCCACCAACACAAACCCTCTGGACAGTTTCTTTCCTTTCGATCCCTACCTGCTCAAGAGGTACGTGTGCTGTGCTTGTCTTGTGGTGTTAATGTAATAAAAGTTATTGCCATATAAAAAAAAAATTATGGTATTACAACTTTTATTACCTATTAAAACTATCATATTACTATGGGAAGGTGTGGATCTGCCTTCAACCCACACAAAGAAATGAACAAATGTACTTTTCATATCTTTAGTGAATTGCTTCATTTGCTGTGTCTCAATGCAGGTCCAGTAATGTAATCCTGCCTCTGTATCAGGTGTGGGAGGATGCTGAAGACTCAGAGGCAGGTGCCACCCAAAGGGGACAACTGGTGAGGAATTTAAGGTTGAGAGTCAATTATTTCAAATGCACATTCATACTTTTGCATTGCTGACCTTTTGGGAGCCTTTAGCCATTCAGTGCAGGCTTGTTCTATATACAGATATAGATATATATCCTTTTTTTCCCGCAAAATAGCTCACAAATATCATTCAGTTTGACAACTCCAGCCCCTGCAACTGTTAATCAACAGTAGCATATCATTTTAATTCATTATTGATTGGGATTTATTTAAAGAGTTTTGCAAACAATTTGTTCAATGCATCATTGGGACAACTAAATTGAGCCAAAATGACAATTAAAATATTAAACAACATAAATAGCCAGTTTGCAAAGGGTGTGTATACAGTTTCAAATCTTCCCTCACAAGCTATTCCTATAACGGAGATCAATGAACAGGCTATATGTTTATGGTTAAGTGTAGCCTACCTTTTATTGAGAGTCGGGGTGATTTTAAAGAGGAATTGTGTTAAATCCAATGTTTAATTCCTCTAATGTTGTACATTAGAGGAAGGCCCTGGGATACAGCATTGGGCATGAGCACGCCTATGTCCAGTGTCAAGCAAGTAACAACAAGGCTTATTGATAAAAGTTCTTATTTTTGTACCAATATGGTACAGAATATACGCTATAGGCCTACATATAACCAAGCACTTACAAAAAATAATCTGGCATACAGTTGAATGTTTGGCTTGCCAGTGAAAACACTATATAAATCCAATGTATGATTATTATAATAGCACAGCGTAGGAATGAAAATTAGGCTAAACATTTTATAACAAAGTAATAACCAACAGATCAATGCTGATATCTCTAAAAGACAATTGCTAAATTGAATGAATCCATTGTTTAAACAGACCAAACACCTTAATTAAAACACAATGAGTTGTTAGTTGGAGCAGTCGTTGTTGTTGTTGGTGGTGGTGCTCTTGTTGCATAGTGCACTTAAACTTAAATCAATTCAATGTTGTATGTATAGCCCTTAATCACACAGTTACAGTTTCAAAGTTCTTCACGGCCATTATCTGGCAAAAAACTTTGGAAAGGAATGCAGAAAGAGGGATCCCTCCTTCTAGGGATGGTAAGGAGTGCAGTGGGTGCCACAATGGCAGCATATTGTTAGGAAATGGAAAATAGAAAATGAGGAATGTCCATGGTGGTATAGAGGTGCTGGTGAGTAAGCTGGTAGCTGTCAGGTGGGGTGGCCAGGCGTCCAGTAATGATCACAGCAACTAAACCAAAGACAGCATTATGCTTAGAAGGGGCAGGGTGGACACTTACACTTCCTTAAAACTTTCTCACATTTAGTTCAGCTATTCAATCTTTCTTAAACCTCTTATACATCATTACACTTATATTCACAGTTGTTCAAATCTTTTCACTTAATTTAAGCTATTCAACATTTATTTACGTCTTAAACTATGTGGCTTTATTAAAACATATTTTCATCCTCACTTTGCAGTACAGTACTCACCGCATTTTCTGCAGGAAATGCATTTTCTAGTTATAGTTGCCGTGCTTACCTGCATGCAGCGGCGCAAACCAAACTTCTGCATCAGCCATGTTTAATAATAACACCACAGAGAACCTTTCCTCCGGAAAAAGTAACTACCACATGCAGTCTTTTAAGGGTTTTTGTGTCCAGTGTGTCATCTTGGAGTATATTCCGTAAGGCCAAACGGCCACTACAGAATGACATGGCCGTGCGTTGGCGGTCCGCGCACTTCACACACGGCACGTCAGTGTCTATAATGGAGGTTTTTGGTCCTCTCTGCTGTACTTGTTGAGTGAATATATCTCCACTTCCTCTGTTCCAGCGATCGGTTGATGAAGAGGATGATTTCCTCCACAGGGAGACCCCCCAGGCAGACCATAGGATCATGGGCATGACCCCTGGCTCTTATGACCTGGCCTTCCCCTGCAGCCCTAGCAGTGTGGGCACGCCTCCGGTGGGCTTTCCCTGAACCCGTTCATCAACCACCACTGTCTCAATTACTCTCTCTGGCGACCGCTGTATACAGCTGTGCTGCTGCGTTTCAGATCAGGCAACCCTCCAGTTAAGCTGTGTGCCTGCAAGTGTGTTTTGTTTTATTTATTTTGGTAAGGGGTGAAAAATCCAGGTGTGGGTGTCACACTTGGAAAAAGGGCAAGTAGTTGTCAAAATTGGATTCAATAAATTATAAATCGTATTATTTTAGATGTGTCTATAGCTGCGATAGCTTTTCTTGCCACATCAGGAAAACAATGTCACAATGTTTAAACAATGGTTTATTTCTACTTGGACGACTACCTAAAACTGGTAACCTTTTCTGTTCAAAAAGGTGTGCGGTAAGATGGTGAACTTGTGAGGGTCAGAAGGCATTCTATGGAGAGCTTTCATCTGCTTTACATGTTTATAAGTTTTAATTATAAAAAATGTTTTTTACTTTTATTTGCTCACATTAGTATTTGTCAAGACTTGGAATTGTCATATAAATTACTCAACCTTTGATGAAAAAAATTATGTTAGGAGTTAAATTGTTTTGGTAATGACCTTCAGATGTTTTGTATATGTACATACAATATGTACATTCTTTCATGTCTTACTAAACTTTAAATATGCCCAGTCAGCTCCACGTCAATGCACAGCATAGTTCTTAGAATAGGGAGAAGATTTGGAACACATGTGACTCCTTTTGAAAGTGCAAATCTTTCAATAAATGCTCTTTGAAGAACCATCTCAATTATGCTGTAATAATTACATTATAATGGGTCATATATTGAAACACTAAGTCCATTTTTGGTGTAGTCCTTTAATATAAATGGTAGCATAATTATAACGAAATTGAGGCCACAAGGGAGATTCAATAAAGGAACATCTCAGTTTTTTTAAAGCATTTTTAGAATGCAAGTCATAAGTGATCTTATAATTTCCAAGTGATGGCAGATTTAAGCATTCTTCAGCCAACTTTTAGAATCGTTTTTGTGCTTCATTAAATAACCATTCAGTCAAAAAACGTCAAAATGTGCCTTTTACCTTTTTTAGTATGACCTCAAACAAAAATGTTGCAAATAAGATTATACTAATTAGGATAACAGGATAGATTATACATTTTCTAATTTGTGCTTGACAGTTATACATTTCCAAGCATATTAAAATAACTTGTTTCAATGATTATATAGAACCTGATACATGACTAATGGTAGTGTTAATAAATACATTGTAAAGATATAGCTGATAACGGTATCAACAATAATCACCTATAGCCCCCTCCCCCAATACTCAGATCTCTGAAAACTGTAACTGGCCTCTATGTTGGATGAAATGGAAGACACTAAGATGACATTTACAAACATACTTTGGCATTAAACATTGGCCATTCTCTTGCAATGGTTTAATCAACTTATTGGAAGACTTTGCTAGGATTTTAATGCAACAAAGTCCACTATACCCTATTTGAGCCTGTACACAATAAATATGTGTTCATTTCTGCAAGCTATTGCTCCTGACTGGTACAGTGCTGCAAAGTGACAATTTGTTCATGGCCACCCTCTTGGATAAATGCAACAAATCCCCAATACAAAGTAAGTACTCAAAGGATTACTTTTATGATGTAGTTGCGATCTAAGAAAGGTAAACCATTGTAGTTTTATTAGTGGATAAAATTGGCTTGATATCGAATGGCAAAGAGCACATGGTATATTGACATCTAATTTCTAATACTGGCAAAAGCAATGAGCTTTTGGAGTAAAAGTTTAGAACAGTGCGTGGCATATGGTTACCCCTCAGATGGTGATTTGACCTTAGGTGGCATCAAACAAAAGTAGTACATTTTGTAATTTTGACTATTTTCATTTAAGAGTTGAGGAAGCTGCTTTGCAAATCAGACAAAGAACAGGCCTCCCTGTTGACATTATCTTTTGTTTTGTTTAGTTTTTCCTTGAAATGTTTAAACTTTCAAAGCATAGAGGATGACAAGACAGTTTTGGTTTTCCTTTTTGAGTGCAGCCAGCCATTCAGTCAGTCAGTGCAGATGGCAAATGGCCATGAATGACTGCTGCCTTTATTCTTCACAGTTCACACTTGGGGTGCACTCCTATCCATGGTTTCCACAGTCTCTGCCTCACTGTATGGTGCTGTGGGGCACAATTTCATATTAAATTTAACAAATGTCAACAAGTGTAATCGAAGGCAAGCATTTGCATGTATGTATGTATGTATTTATGTATATATTAATATGGGTTACACATACTAATATATATATATATATATTAGTATGTGTAACCCATATTAATTTAAAGCTTTCATTCCATTTATGCATATGTTGTAGATGGTAATTTCCTTTTTGTTTGTTTAAATAATTTGGTGTTGATCTTAGTTCAGAATGCAACAAGTAGCTCCGTTTTATTTACCAACAATCATACCCGTGTCTTTGGTGTCGAGTGTGCAGACTCTCTCCACAAGCCGCTTGGCTTCCACAGCTAGCTGGAAAGCTGGGTCGGGGAGTGGCGACGGGGTGCCTGGGCTGTCCTTCACCGGGGATGACCTGTTGCTCCTAAAGCAAATGAAAAACATGCCAAAATGTTGCTTAGATGTGTCCAATGCACTTGTGAAATAAGGTCGGGCTTGAAATCTTCCTTACCCATTTTCTCCACTGAACAGGGACGGAGTTGTTAGCACTTTGTGGACGTTCTAAGAAGAGCAAGGACATAACAGGAATTTGTAAATGGCTAACCAGAAGTGATTTAATATCCTCAACCTATTCCATTCCATATTTTAAAAGGCACAGACATTATTTATAATTCTTGTAACATATCCATTTAATATGAAAGTAAGTAAACACACATTATAAACACATATTTTGCTCTCAAACCACTCTAATTAATGTTTTAATAAATGCAATAATTGTTGACAGTTTGGCTGGCCACTAGAGGGCGAAGCAGCATTGGGTGGAAGATGCTGAGACGACAGATGGACTCAGCATAATTGGATTAAATCCCAATCAGGTCACAGTAGACGTTTCTCTTGTTTGTTTGAATTTTCTTGTGGCTTTAGTATCACAGTGGCTTATGGAGGTATATCTGCTGATCAGCCATATACAATGTTACATGCATTAGGATGACGATGTTACGAGATATAAATACTCAAATATTTTGTGTCCAGCTGCCATGAAAATGACTATACAACTGAATATGTTAAGTTTTTAGCAGTTTCATCACTAACCAATACGATGAGCCTATTGCCTCTGCGAGGGTGGTTCTCTGATCTCTCTCTCTCGTTTTATATCGTGTGTCTAAGTGTAAGGTGCCTAGTGGTGTTTTTTATTTTTACAAATATGGAGTAGTACAGCATTAAATGCCAAGTCTCAAATGATTTGCATTCAAGCAAATAGTTAAAAGTGTTTTCTACAACCTGTGCAAATCCAAGCAGCTTGTTGTGTGAGGTCTCCAGCTGTCTCCTGGTGGTCTCTGACCGTCTCAGCTGCCAGTCAACAGCCCTCAGCCTCCTGTTCAGATCACCAACATCTTCCTGGTTCGTGAAGACGGTATCAAACATTACAATCAAACCTCACAGGCACTGTACACATAGTTAATACATTCAATGTTTTCTGTTTAAATGAGTGCCTTGGATGTCTGTTGATTGGCAACCAGCAAAACAAGTTGAAAATACACTAAGAAAAAAGTTTTCTACTTTAACCATCAAACAAAAACAAGCAGGTACTAGTGTTTAAAGACAACACTATCCTTGATACATTTTCCAATAGCTGATATAAACAGGTGATGTAAAATGTAAAAAGAATACCTCTGCACTAATAATTATCAATATTTTGTCTCATAATTGCAGACAATAAGGCTATAGGCAATCAAAACTGACTGCAGCCTGTGGGACTTCTTGCACACTCCCCAATCAACATTTGAAAATCTTTGCTGTCCTTATATTTTAGACAGACATCTGCATGTCAAAGTTTTTACATTATTTACATATGTTCCACTCTAACCGTAACACTCTTTAATAATAAAAAGGTCCTGTAACAGCCTAATGTTTCGTAGCCACGAGCAATCTAACCACTACTTGAGGTGCAATTTTGCTTTATGTTCTCTGGGACATTGAAATTATGGGCAGATGTTGGTTCAAATGATGCGTGTGCAGTGGGGTCATGGTCAAACATTTTTGGACATCCCTGGACTACGCATTGCTGTCTGACCTTGGTGGCCTCCAGGTCCCGTGGCCACGGCCTCTTGTCGGACAGCTGGTTCTTCAGGTCCCTGATCTCGGCCTCCAGAAGCTGGATGACCTCCTCATAGTCCTGCTCGGCGCTGCTGGCCGGCTGCACCGTGCCATCCTCTGCTGCCTTCAGACGGTCCCTCAGCCGGGTGTTCTCCTCCACGGTCAGACATGCCTTCTGGGAAACGGGGGGATGGGTCAGGGTTAACTTTAGGTTTCGGGTTAGATAAGGTTTATGTAGGATTGGATTTAAGTTTAGCATACTCTCTTATCCCAGCAGTCGTTCTATGCTATAGCATAACTTCTGTGGGGAGACAGCACAGAGCCTTGCCCGGATATCAAATATTGAAAGGGGCAGAGTTATGTCTTGTGTATTCTATAGTGGCCAGTCTATGCAGTTTTGATTCCAAACCTTTGCGGACACTTTTCCTAAGAACCTATTTTCTGGACAGGATGTTATAGCTTGTCTTTCCACCTGGAAAGGTTTTCTACTGGTAACCGAGTTTGTGTTCCTGTTAATAGTCAATTAAGCACTTACAAATCCCTACCACCAGCAACATGATTGGTCGAAACGAATATGAAGCAAATGAAAGTGAAACGGCCCGTTCACACACATTTCAGCTAGTCTGTTGAGATATTGATCTAAAGTCTGATTTGTGAGACTAGGTTTGCCGGCACATATGCCAGAGCAAATAAAGCATGAGCTAGCAGATTAGTCTGGTTCTCAGGCTACTCGGATCCTTACCTTGGCTGTTTTCTGTAACTCCTCCTCAAGTGTCTTTTTACTGTCCTCTGTCTCCTTCAGCATCACCTGTAATGTTAGAACTTTACTGTTAAAGACTGATAATGTTGGCAAGAAACTGCACTGACTGCAGCTAGAATACTTTCTAGCCATACAAATCGGAAACAAATGTGATTATATTTCGGTTACGTTTAATTTAGTATTTTATTTGCTTTCATGGGTAGTACCAATAAGAAATAACTTTTAAAGCAAGTCCTTGTGTCCAAATAACTAACTACCTATACATTTACTCTTGCCTGTGTTATCAGATTTTTAGACAAAGCCATTAGGCCTGTTTATATATCGTTATGTTTTAGATATGTTCAACAAGTTGTTCAGACCTTATGCTATTGCTTGTTAAGATGAAAAGACAGAGAAACATATTGCTGAATAAAGTGGCTGTATCATTATCTTCATATTTAATTTCTTTGCATTTTGTGCCTATTCAAAACCAGAATGGTTATTGTGGCAGTGTGTGTGGATGGTGGCTGGTTTAAGCAGCCTGGCTGCACACCTGTTGCACATTGAGCAATCAGTGTGCACAGGTTAAACCAGCCACCACCACACATACTCAGGAAGAGCTCTCCGGCATGGCAGCATGGAGCACCAGCTGCATGCCTCACTATATGCAACCATTACAATAAACCGGATTTAACATCACCACCCTGTGTCCATTGGTTTGGAGGAGCCTGAGGAAAGTCACCTAGGTGGAGTATGGGAGCCACCTAGGTGGCATGTAGTATGGACTTTGCTACAGTTATATTTTAAAAAGTCAATTTCTGCCTAATAATAATAATAATAATAATAATAATAATGTGTATTCACTGACCTTAAGCTGCCTCATTTGGTTCTGCAGTTGTTTGAGTTCCATCTGAAACTGCTCCATCTCCTCACTGCTGTAGCTGCACTCTGACTCGTAAGTCTGTTCAGGCAGAGAAAACAACAACCTTTATGTTTATATGCTTATTAGTCTGATTATGTTTTGAAAGTAGTTACTTACAGGCGAGTGGAAGGCTGAAGTGTCCATCAAACTTGCTGCTTCATGGTAGGAGAACATAAAGGGACCCTGGGCAAGGCCCGCCTCCTCCAAATTATCCTGAAATATTTCACGGGCGGCCTCCACAAAATCTGTTTTTGAGGAGTTTATTGCAACACAGTCATGGATTAAGCAAATTTTCTTTCAGTAAAACATGCTACAAAAAATGCAGCAAAATGAAGGGGTCATATTATGCAATAATTTCATTTTGGGTACTGCTAGAATAGGTTTACATGCTTTAATATTAAAAATACACTATTATTCTCACACGGTTCATTGCTGCAGAACCGCTTTCGTCAGAAACACTTGGTTTTAGCTCCTGTCACTTTAAGCCCCCCTCCTCCCGAAAAGCCCAGTCTGCTCTGATTGGTCAGCTGGCCCACTTTGTTGTGAACGCTTAGCACATGTGTCAACCATCTCACGCCCCTGAGTCCCGAGCAGCTGTAAACATTGATGGCGTCAATGGCCTGTGTCTGATAGCTTATCGTAAATTCATAACTAAAGTTATCCAGAAACCACAAGTGGAGCTGACCTGAAATTGTATACACATACTCTATGGACATGCCTTACTCAGATCCTTAATAATTGTTATACAATTCTAAATGGTCAACGTATTTGGAAATAAATATTCTGCGATTTTCAATCAATCACAAATCCACTTGAGAATGAGCCAGGGCCTGGAAAGTACATAGGCACAGAGAGGCCATCCGTTTTAAGAAGTGTGTGAAGTTTTGCGTCATTACCTCCAAAATTGGCCTCACAGTGCTAATCTACCCACTAATGCGAAAAATCGCATATAAACGGCATTTGCTCTTGACCCATAACTCCTATTCACTCTAAATCACATGGGGATGCTTATCAAAGGGCAGTCCCTGGGGTAGGGTGGTGCGTGTGTGCTGTGAATACCTTTCGTGTCTGCTAGCAGTCCTAGATATTTCTTATTGCTGTGCACTTTGGAAATTGTTTCATAATGCCAAAGTGAAGTGGAAAACCTCTGCTGCAAAGATATATAAAAGGTCACAATCAATTACGAAATTACTACAGCCTCTGCTACGCGTTAGGGTCCCGTATCACCCTTTTTGCTGTACATTATCCTTTACATAAAAGGTACTATTTTATTTTATCTATTGTAACACAATTTAATTTGAAATAAGTTTGACAGTGAAATACATTTTGCTTCCTGGATTAATATTTGCACTATGCAGTGATGTTGCCTCCTGAGTTATTATTTGCTTTAGTATAAAACTGTATTTGTTTGTTATATTCCTTATTAGGTTGTTAGATGAATGAATAGGGTTCCAGTCCACTACATGTACACCATCCACATCCAGGCCTAGACCCTAACTAATTAATCCCTACACTGCAGAACATCAAAAACATTTAAAGAGCTAACTATGGACCTTGGACCTCGGCGTGGAATAGAAGAATAGTAAGTAATTTTGTAACGGTCTAAAATAAATCAGAACAGTGACGTTTCAGTATACCACAGGACCTAAATAATTAGGTATTCACAGTGTATCTGTGGATACCTACTGTTACTGTCGCATTCGCCTATTATTATTCCGGATTGGTAACGCCTATATCTCCGCGGTGCAGTAATCTAAAGTTTTCAAATTTGGGGGATTTATACATATCCCTGGTTAGCAGGTCTCGAAAAAGTTTGCCGGCAAATTGCGCATAGGGGTCACTATAACATCTGGTCAAATTTAAACAATCAGCACTTCCGCCCCTATGGATGAAGATTTCTGAAACTTGGTGTGTATGCCTTATTTCACATGCTGAACATTTTATCCTATTGGGACCATAAGGTCCGTCAGGGTCGATTTTGCTGTACAGTGAAAATTTCGTGAAACCTTCAAAAATCTTCTACAGAACCAGAGCTTCCCAAGAAAAATGGATTTCAGATTCATGATCTGTGGGCTTGGTGAAACTTGGCATGCACATAGAGGACACCTCCCTTAACATGTGATAAAAATGTTGTGTTGATATCTCATTCCATGACATCACAGTGTCAATTAACGTGATTGCTCTTAAGCGTAATGCACTAATTCGCCAGCAGGTGGCAGAATATCACACATAAACGACATTTAAACCACTGTCTGTGGCAAAATATCACACATAAACGGCATCTACTATGAAACCACTGTGTCTTTGTGTTTGTGTGTGTGTGTCTCTGTCTCTGTGTGTCTGTGCCTTTGTGTGTGTGTCTCTCTGTCTTTGTGTGTGTGTGTGTGTGTCTCGATCTGGTTCTTTAAATTTCAGAATATAACAAGTTTCAGAATATAATTGGATGCATTGGTGTAATGTTCGCCTATCCAAACTAAGGCCTCTCTACAACGCAGGCTGGGCCATAATGGGGTACACACATCATTTATCAATGGTCCGTTTTGAAGGTGGCTGTCGACACTGTACACTTTAGAAACATAGTTGGTGATTATTTAGATGTGTTTACTTCCAGTTTATAAGTCATACATCTGCCACATATGGAAGGCCGCTCCATCTCAAAACATAATGTGATTCGAACCCGGTAATACACATGTCCATGTGTATTACCGTGTTATAGCATCTGCCACACTGACGTAGGGTCACCGGTTCGAGTCCGACCTCAACCGTGCATTTTGCGAGACGCGGCACGGACTTAGGGTCGCTGGTTCGAATCCAACCTCGACCGTGCATTTTGTGAGACGTGGTGGTGATGAGCGACGACTCAGACGGCAATTCGCTCGAAAACGGTGGCCGCTGGGAAGAAGGTGCATGGGAAAGGCAGTGCGTGGGCTGTGAATACCTTGTGTGACTGCTTGCAGTCCTATTATTATTTTTTTTTTGTCATTTTAGGAAGGAATGTCAGGATTTTCATCCCATCTTGTGTGGTAATCCGGACATTCCAGGAGTTTCCTCATCTGGCTGGACAGGATGTTGGCTTCTGACCCCCCTTTGACTGAAGCAGTAGACAAGGCGGGCAACCACAACCTCCTTTGAGGGTCCCTCATACTGGGCTGACATGTCCTTGGGTATGGGGATCATCTTAAACCCGTATTTTGTATATTGTATATTGCCCCGTTCCTACCGCACTGCCGTAATGGAGCAAATACACGATGGCCCTGTCGGGGGTCACCATTAAGTCGAGAACTCTTCATAGATTGAGAGCCAGATACTACTGGTACAACATGCAGGATGATGTGACTCTAAGGCCTCAAAGATACTGTGCACGTGGGAGCTCCAATGGAGAGAGTTACACTGGATCTAGGCCCCCTGAGCATGACAGGATTTTTGTCGTACACAAATATTTGAAGGAAATGTTTTGAAGTTTATCCTCATTAGCAGGTGTACTTTCTTCAGAGTGGGTGTGTTGTTATGGGGTTCTACATAGCCTACACAGCGATCAGGGCACCAATTTTGAGTCAGGGTTTTTTCAGGGGATTTTGTTTTGGGGATAGGAAAAACACCATCTCTTTCTGACCACATTCTGATGGCCCGGTAAGAGCGCTTCAATGCCACTCTGCAGAAAATGCTAGCCACTACTTCAGAATGCTGCCACTGGGATTGGGACTTAATGAAACCTTATGTTGTAATGGCGAACCAGGCAACAAAGCATAGCTCCACAGGTCTGACACCCAACATGATGCTGTTTGGTTGAGAAATCACTGAGCCCATTGATGTGGTGGCTGGCTTTCTATCTGAGGACAGTAAGGCCATGACCCCTCCTCACTATGTCATAAAGCTCATTGAAAGATTGGATCTTTCCCATGAAATCACCAGGGAAGTTCTGGGACATTGTATGGAACGAGCTAAAATCCAGTACGGCAAGAACATCTGCAGGGTGCAATACAAGGTTAGCAACACAGTGTAGCACCTGGTGAAAGGCACTAAAAGAGTGAGAAACCAGGGTACAGAAATTCCTCCCTGCTTATGAGAGCTCATATTTTGTGGTCGGCCACCTGGATGATTTGGTCTACCGTTTTCAGAGAGTCCAGAAAGTGAAAGCAAAGGTGGTCCACCATGACAAGCTGAAGCCTTATCACAGCAGTTGGACTTCACGTATTGTGGATGATTGGGCCCCGATGGAGGTGTCACCACCCATTCTGGATTCAGACACTCTGGACGTTGGTCCTCTCAACTTGTGGGACATCTCATCAGGGGCTGACAGCCTCGTTCAAGATCCGACTTTGGATCCTGCATCCCCTGCAGCGGGGGGTTGATCCTGGACTGGTTGGACTCTCAGAAGGGAATGCAGCAATCAGCAGCCGGCCCAGGAGGAGCCGGAGGCCTTTTCACTAATTCTGCTAAAATGTTCTTGTTGCATACATACGGTAACTGTAGACTGCCCTACAGAGTGTAATGATTGTTTTGTGCTTTTAAGCCTTGAAACCTTATACCACCCTTAAGTATGGGATGGGATCCTGTGTCAGTGTTCTTTCTTATGATGTGTATTGTTTATGTGTGCTGGAGTAATGCCACTTAAAGAGAGAGACATTACGGGAGGGCAGTAGATGATGTAAGAATGCAGGGAGACGTGATGCGGTCAGGAGGGAAGGCAAAAAAGCATGCGGATGGGAGTGAAGAGGAAGCTGTTTCTGGTAGTTCAGGAGAGTTGTTTGCTTTTGGCATGGACTTCGAGCTTTGTTTTTTTAGCTGCCATTATACATGGATAAAAAAGCTATACAACACTAAAAGAAAGGGAAATACCTAAAAAGCATAATATGACCCCTATACAATTTATAAACAGTCAGAACAAGCAGCTGATATGGAACATCGCTCGCTCCACAATTAGTTATAGGAATTTAGCATCACTATACGGGAGATTTTCTGATGAAAATATGAGCTATTCATGCATCATGGTCGTTTGCGAGACGTTAGCTCATGAAATGAGCTGACCCAAAGTACATATAACAGCTGTAATTTCAACATGTCAAAGGTTGTATTTGTTTGTATGCGGTTTAATGTAACTACATATGTGTGCGTGTGTGCATGTGTGTGGGCTTTTGAATGCCTAAATGTAAATCGCAGCATGCTGTACCTCCATAGGACACCGTGCCCTGTGTGTCTGTGGTCAGACTTTGTCTTAACTGCCTCCTCTTGTCCTCTGTGGTGTCCAGACCAAGGAAGAACAAAGCCTAAAACAGAGAAAAAACCAATACAGATTCTTACAGAGAACAGCAACATTAACAACCACACTATTGCAAGTGGACAGGATTTGCATGACTGAACCGTCTGCCCATTACTATAAACCTGGTGCCATGAATAACAGTATATACACTATTTACTGTGTTTCTCTGTCTTTATTCACAGATCATTTGTCCATTTTAAGGCACTGATCATGGCTTAGATAGCGAGGAGGATCCAGCAGTAGATTAATAACGAACTGCTGTTGCAGTAAAATGTCAGAGTTACAGAATGTCTGAAGGATCTTTCAAAATGATAGATTAAAAAAACTTGGGCAAAAGTAAGACTTTCTACTCTATAAAGGCGGTGTTATATCTTTGTATAGTAGCTCATGATATAGTCATACAGCTCTATAGTTGCAGAGCAAACTATATGTCCAGTACTACAAGGATGAAGGGGAAAAAAACGTAAGAAAGCTACCACGTAGTTTACAGCTTTTACATATTTTTCTATGTTTCACATTTTTATATTATATTATTTTATTGCCTTACTGTATTTTTGTCACATATAGCTCATTATATTGATGGACATAAATCTAGTTGCAGGACAGCAGGACTAACCAGGTCCAACTTGTCAAATTGAAGACGTATGTGAGGATCTAGGGTAATCTTGTGCTTGGTCCCCGCTGTGCTGCTCTGACTTGCAGCTGAAGCTGAAACCAACATGGAGGAGAGATCAAGGGAGAGAAGAGGCAAAGCAGGTGAAAAAAAGACTACAAGATTAAGGAAATGGTTGAAAGACTTCATGTGGTTAGTATGAGGTAAATCAGTGCCAAACAGAACAATGCCAGGACAAACTAAACCAGATACCGGAAAAGAGTATATATGTTTCCAATAATATATAATAATAATAATAAATTGCATTATTGATATTTAAAGACATATTCACAGTTACAACCTAGACTGTGAGGCAGTCCTGTGCTAATGATGAAAGAGGGAAACTATGAGTTGTATTCTAATTTGTATCATAAGCTACCTGATTGTAATTCTTAGTGGTATAGTCTTCACAGATCAGCCAATACTACTCAAACTCTAAATGTTAAATAAATACATTTATATAAACACATTTGTCTGAGAATAAATGTAAACAAAAATGCTTAAAGACGGGCTACAAATTAATTATTCGTAGCCCGAGTAGACTATTATTATATTATTATTGTTATTATGAATTATTATTATATATTATTAAATATATATTATGATTATTATTTTAAGGTAAAACGTTATGCTGAAATGACAGATTGAGTTATAAAAAAATATTCTTAGGGGGAGAAAAAGGCATTTAGCCTAGAGTGACAAACAGATGATTAAAAGGGAGAATGTGATTATGGAGATCAGAGGAAAGGGTCAATGTGTGAGAGGGAGAGAGAGGCTAAGAGGCAATGCTTGATATTAATTTGATGAGTTCGCCTGTCCTAGATTTGTATTTGCTAGCTCCCAGCATTGCAGCCTGTGTGTGTGTATGTGTGTGTGTGTGTGTGTGTGTGTGTGTGTGTGTGTGTGTGTGTGTGTGTGTGTGTGTGTGTGTGTGTGTGTGTGTGTGTGTGTGTGTGTGTGTGTGTGTGTGTGTGCGTGTACAGTATGAGCATGCGTGTGAGAGAGTGCTCGTTGTTGCTAAGAGTATGAGCCTATTGCTCTGATAAGGTCCCCATCCCCCCGACCCCTCCGGCCTAGCAGGAGGATTTAAGCCTGTCTCTCTCTACAGGGCTCTGCTGTCACACACGTCTGACAGGCTTCCTGTTGTGACACAATAGCACAGGAATTAGGTTTTGACGCATTTCAGCTGTGGTCACGCAAACCACCTACCGTCCCAGACCATAGATACAGTACAGTTAGGTCAAACTGTATAAAAAAAATACAGTATTCAATTCAATGATAGATACTGCTCTGTATTATATTCAAATATAGTACAGTATGATTCGATTTAAATAAACTACAGTATTGGGTTTAAATAGTAGATTATTAACAGTATTAACCAAAACAGAAGCGCTTCTAAGGATGATTTTTTTTGCTTCTATGAATGTGTGTGTGTGTGTTTGTGTTAATGTGTGCGTGTGTGTGTGCATGTGTGTATGAATATGGGGGTATAGACACTTTGTAGACTTTTAACCTTAACTGCTGACATGTGTTGCCAGTAGGTAAAGCCACAAACAAAAGCAGTTGCTACAGCGAAATTGTTAGTGGATTTGCTAACTGGAGCATGCAGTAAGTGAGACAGTAAGTGGTCCTTGCCAGTCCTGGAAGCCAGTGGACAACCTTGGCTATAGCCTAATCTGGGCCAATAGGATTGTGTCAATCTCCCCAGGTGTGCTCAGGTGCGCAACTTTAATGAGCTTTGCCGTTAGCTGAAGTGAAGTGTAGTTAAGATCTGTTTGTTGTTGGATTTTACTGTCTGCAATGTTATTACATTTATTAAAAAACACTCAATTGTATGTCTTGCTAATTAACCATGCTAAATAATTAATATTGGAAACATCGAAATTGAAAGAGAATTAACAAACATTCATTCAAAAAGAATAATGATAGTGACAAAAAAAACAATAACTTGTTTATTAATACAATTTATTATAATTGTAATACTCTTGTAGTACTGCAAACAGTGTTGCCACATTGGGCGGGTTTCTGCCTAATATTTCCTTCCAATTGGGCGTCTTTTGATTACGTTGAGTGGGGAAAAATAGCGTTGCGTAAATTAAATTTGGGCTTATTTTGTCAATATTTTATATTGATATATTAAACAATATTACCAAACAAGATGTAATTGTATGGTTAAATACACATAAAATTCACTTAAGTTCATTGTGTCCATGCACTCATATTATGCAGACTTATTTACTTTGAGAAATAGGCCTATATGATTGACATGACTTGTATTAAATCGTTGTTAAGTATAAGGGAGGACCTACTTAACTTGACGTCATCATCATTGACATGACTGCACGATAAAGGTATTTTTATGTAGCCTATTTGCACTGTGACTGATTAATTTAAATACTTGTTTTTCCATTGTAGCCGAATAATTCGAAGTCATTGACTGATTAATTGAAATACTCGTTTTTGGTTTGTGTGTGTGTGTGTGTGTGTGTGTGCCATCCTATAGTTTTTAAATAGGTTGCATTTTGCTATTTGTCTATGTGGTTGTCTGGCTGCACTCTTTGTGGATTGCAATAGCTTATTTATCTAACATTTTATCTTTGGTTATTTGATGCAGAAATGAAGCTTATGCTTATGATGCGTTTTCTATTGCGCATGAAGCCTAATAGTTACGATTTTACACAGGTTTCTGGCAAGGTTATGATGTGGGCTGGTATTTATTGAGTTGGGCAGGTTTTAAGTTGTGATTGAGATCGAAACTCTCAATCTGATCTGGCAACACTGACTGCAAATCATTGGACTGCAAATCCCTTCCATTTAAAAAAGAGTTAATTTGTACCTGAAATGTGAATATCTGGTGGGAAGATGTCAGGAGAAGAAGACAAGACTGTGGCCTGTTCCTCTGGATGACTCTTTAGATGTAGAGACATGGGAAGGAAAAGTTAGATAGTATGGTTTCCATGTACAGGGACAAATACAAACACATTATACAATTGGTCTGATGCATTGCATTATAGTACTTGTAGCTTATGCTAATTTACAATACCCATCTCTGGATGTGTTTTCTAACTACAATCCCAATCCTAACATAAAATACAACAGTTTTCTATACAAAAATTTATCAAAATACATTAAAAATAAGGAAAATAAACATAAACCAGTTCATTTGAGTGTGCCAACAAGGATAGATAGGAATTAAAATGGCATAGATGTTTACAAAGTTATTGTTATATAACAAAGTCTACAAAAAAAATCTGTATTCTGTTTAAAAAAAGATATATTGTGGCAGTTCCAAGGTTGGCAGTATGAATTGGGAAGAATTTGCATTAAATTAGAATAAAAACATTGGCAAGATTGCAATATAATGAACGACTTTAAGCTAATTGACATCTTCATTTACATTTGTGGCCCTCAAAAACTATTTTAACAATGATGATATAATTGGCTGCCAAACAGACTGATCAAAGCATCTTAGTTGTAACAACATCCATTACAGCTGATTAATGTATATTGGATGTAGAATGTATATATATGTAAATGAATTATGTAACAAATACATCAACATTAGTATAGAAATTGCTGTAAACAGATCTACTGTAACATATATATTTTAAAATAATGCACCACCAACAAACAAAAGGTGAGTATACCTCAGGAGATCGGTGGTGAAGTTTATAACGTGCAGAACCTGAGCTACTGCCTACAGCCCGCTGGACCCCGTTGTGAAGAGAAGTGCTGCTGGGGAAAGACCCCTTACCAGGAATAAAGGCTATCTCCACCGCACTGTCCTGGCTAGAACACCATAGACAACAAGGCACATAAGTCACAGACACTGATACTCCCAACAATGCTCATACTATGTTTACGCTTAGATATTAAGTTAAAGAGCGATGTTGTAGATGTACTTCTACTACTACTACTGTAACTGCAGTAAGACTAACTCTCCTATGAGCATTGAAAGTCACTTTCGCCGTTTTGGCTATTTTCACCAAGATACCAAGATTACATTTACAATACCAAATTCCCTATTCAACGTATCTGAACTCATTGCTGTAACTAGTTCTCAAGGACGTCATTGATACATGTTAGATGTGATCCTCACCTGAACTTGACTTTTTTCAACATACTTTTGGCTTCCTCGTGTGTCACGCCTATCAAGGACTCCTTGTTGATGGCAATGAGTTGATCCCCGGGCCTCAAACGCCCATCCTAGAGGTAAATACACTGTTCACATGATGGGTTTTGTTTTGTTTCCTTTTTTAGGATACGCTTTTCAGGATATGCAAAGCATTTTTTTAGTTTCTTTGTTTGTTTAGCAGCACATTCTGTCCTGTTGATGATGCCAAGATGCAGACATAACAACCTTGTATGTAAACTGGTCGTGTCATAAGACCGTGAAATGAATCTTTGCACGAAAGTACAGATTTTGTGCACAGTAAGTCAAAAGAGATCATGACATGATCAGCTTTTAGTGTGCTGGTCTCTAATGTAGGTTAGGCTTAGTGTAGATTAACTGCTCCATATCAGTCACATGTGTAATAAGTGAGTTATGTCTACACTTCCATTTTGAAGGAATAGGCATGAAGAGCATTGGGATGTTCCGAGCCTGTGTCTGATACAGTGCAGGACACACATGCATGCACTGAGTTCATGCACACAGTCAGGACAATGGGGTTCAAATCACTAGGGTTTTAATTTTTCTGTAACATTCATACTCCTCAACTCCACGGATGCCATCAAGCCTCACATTTAATGGACACCTAAAAATTGGTGTCATTAAATTCTCGATGGCAGACGCTAGCGTTAACTCTCCTGGCCATGGTCCTGGTTGACTAGAAAATAAATTGACCCAATGCAAATCAAAAGTCAAATATTGTTATTATTAATATTATGCAAGTAATCTCTCTGAAAATCCTGGAATAAAGACAAAGGCGGTCACAGGGATAAATGCATTGTAACCAACTGAACCATATTCTGCATTTGCTGAAAACTCTTCTCCTGGACCTGACAATCTATTACTTTTTGTGTAGAGACACCAAACCTACTGCTTACCCGATGGCAATCTCCCCCAGAGAGCACCTCCTGGATGAAGACTGCAGGCCCATCAGGGCGGTTGGACCCCCCTCCCATTGTGATTCCAAGGCTGCAGGAGTGTGCCAGTGTAATTAACTGGATGACTCCCTCACCTGGATGGCTGGAAAATGTAAACACATGCAGAGGATGAGCAACATTTGGTTTGGTAACACTGTGTTGATGTGCTGGCATACAGAGCAAATACAAACATTTCTACCTAAGGGAGCGCATCAGAGGCCCACTGTACGCATTCTGGGATCCTGCAGGGCTCAAAAGCAACGGACTCTGGGAACGGGACGAGGAACCGGACGATGTGCTCTCCAGATGTCGGCTTCCTTTTCAGTTAGCAGACAAGTAGGAGATCATGTAGAAAGAAGAGAGGAAAAGCTATTTTCCAACACATTTTACAAAAGGTCTTGTCTGTTGCAAACTTCACAATCATGTCATAGATGTCATAATGAAATGTAAAGACTTCCAAAGGAATACTTATCCATTAAATGTAAGCTTAAAGTCGCAATGTGTAACATTTCAACAAGCTCATAGAAAAAATACCCTGGATATCTGTAGTCAATGCTGATCGATATCAATAATGTTATCAATAAAATGACATCCTATAACTGACATATTCTACAAATAGAAAATGCAGTCCAGCATGTACCTCTCTTTTTTACAAGAATCTTACTATCAGCATTCCCAAAACCCCTCCCACTCACGCTATCCAGCCGGCTGAGCTACGCTAGTTCACTTCACACAGTTGCACAGCCAGTTAGAGTGGACAGAACCCTGTTATTGAGCTATTTTAATTCTGGAATTCTCCCGCCTACTAACTAGGAAGGGCATAATCTTACAATTTTGTTGACTTTATGCCAGGCAAGTCATTAGGAACTAATTATTTTTACAATGAAAGCCTGGCAAGTGGAGGGAAAAGGGCCTGAAATATACAATGGTTAAGAATACAAAATCACAGAAGAAGCAGATATCAATAAATAAAAAACATAATTACATTAAGACAGGATAAATGGAGGGATGTCAACAGAGTTTAAAAACTAAAGATATGGATATGTGTAATATTATTGTGAAGGAAAGCAGTTGTAGGTATCAGTTGTAGGTGTGACTGCAGTCATTGGCTGCAGCAGACTGAAAAGATGTGAGACCTCCGTTGGTCTCCCATCTTTGGGAATTTTTTAAAGATTACGTTGGGAACATCAGGTGTTGCAGAGAGGAAAGGTTGGGTGCAGGAAGTGATACAGATATGTCGGTGACAGTCCAAGGACAGTTTTAATAAAATAATGAAATAGGGCGAATGCCGTAATACACGACCAGACAGATTAGGCTATTTTCTTTTTAATGCATCACAAGCTCTTTGAACAGTAAGGAAGAAACATTTAACAATTGTTTCTTCTTTGTATGTTAATAGTAAATAACTAAATAATAAAAGATTATCAAACACATTCAATAACAACAGAGGAATTCTTAAAATGGCCTCAGTTAAAGTATATTTTTTATATTTGTGGTTGCTGTTAACATTTAAATGTAGTTGCTGTTAACATGTAAATCTAAGCATTTTTGGCACCTCCCCGGCTGGATCTGTCTCACCTGGTTGTAGATCTAATTTATAAATAACAACATACAAGAATGGGAAAAGATATTAAGGCTTCAAGTAAAGTGGCCCGGTGAAAGGAGCAGGTATATTTAGATTTGATTGTGCAAATGTGTCCAAATATGCTTGTGAGCTGGCAAGCATGTTACACTTTATGTGACAAGGAGTGGAAACATGATTTATATGGTTAGTTGAGATGTTAAGTCTTCCGCACAAGACAATGTCATCATATGATTTTGTGATCATATACAAAAAGTTTTTTCTGTAAACAACCACATATATGTACTTGTGGAATAGCTGTAGAATTGACTGAATGACGGAAATTGGCTAACAATGTGAAAAAAATATATCTTTGCTTTCAGTTCGTAAGAAATTAATTAGGGATATTGGGAATGTAGAATACAATGCAAAAACTGGAGCCACCAACCTTGCTGAATGGGAGAGTTTCGTGTTGATCCTGTGCTACTGTTGGATCCGTACTTTTCAAGTAGCTCAGCAAATTCTCTCCTATTTAGGGCATGCAACAGAAACATGTGATCACCTTATATCAGTCAGTGATTCAAGTTACCAATGTTAATCACTCAGGACTCAGTAGAAAGATAAAATATGCACGGACCACAGTATTATGCAAGTTCTTTGACTTGCTGCACTGTGCAGTGAAGTTAAAGGTGAGGTGGTAAGTGTATAATAGTATGTTTTTTAAAAGCGAAAGGTCTACCTGACCATGGCTTTTTTTTAGGATTCACTAACAATCCTTATTTTCATTGACACAACTCGATATTTGCCTTTTGCTGGGGCTGCTTCAGTGTACACAGATACATTATGCTTTACTGGTATCAAGTCAGGTTAGGCTCATATTTTTCCATTTGTGATGATGATTCATTGAGTACTCTGAAATAATTTGAATATATATTTGTATTTTTTATTTTTTTACTTTGTTCTCCACTTATGAGTTCATAGAACTGAATTAGTTCCCTGGTAATATGTCTATAGTTTTTCTGCAGTACCCTGTGTGTCCTGCGTATCTGTGCAATGCCCGAGAGGACTGTCCGACTGCTGGTAGGCTCTCACATTGGTCCAAGGAGTACATCCATCCTGACCATTTGAAGAGGATACTCTCAACCCAACCCCACACTTGGCAAAACAGCACAGTGTTGTATAATGATCGTCAATGTTCAATAAACATTTGACTATATAAAGTTATCTGTCCTGTGTCATCCATGCAAGTGAATATGTGGAAATTGAAACAAAATGCATGCAACTTAACATTTACCCAACAGCATTACTTGCTCTGGCTATGAAAGTTAATACATAGAGCTCAGATTAACCCCCTGAGATACAGATTTGTTTTATTGGAAGTACTACGCTAGACTAATCCTGCCCCCACCACTACAAACAAGCTGCCTTTGTTGCTCTATATGCAGAGAAGACCTAGATAAGTATGGTAGTTAGAGGTGCACTTATCCCACACCTTGTGTTCAATCCATAAAAGTGATCACCTCAAAACTGGTATTCTTTCATCACAATCTGCCACCATGTACCTCTGGAATACGTGATCTATGAAATCCATCTTGAACGAATATGCTTGTCCCTGAAACTGCACAGATAGACATGCTGCTTTTTTACCTGCAGTATTGCAGGCCTAAATGTATTACGTTTGTCATGTGACACGTCAAAACCTTGTCGCTTAGGGGCAGGACGACTGACAGCTGATTAAAGATAATCAGCTGATAAAGATATCCTTTACATTGACAGTGAGAACTAAGTAAAAAGCTATTTAAAACCCTCGCAGCCCTTTCGGCTTTCTACAGGTACCAAAATTACAGCCACAATGACCGTGATGATGTGATGACCACCATAGGGTCATTACTGTAGGTCTCAAATTGATGTGAGTTGATAATATTGGCAACAGTGTTGGTGGTGTCCCTGTGGTGTGATTGAAGTGCTGGATCCAACACTATTTAAGTGTTGGATGACTCTTTAATGGTTCTCTCAGATGCAAGAGCACTTACTTGGCTTCCTCATCTCTGGCAATCAGAAGGCGCATGTGATTTGTTGCAGAAGCTCCCCTCAAGACATCTACAGCTCTTTAAATGCAAACATACACACAAACACATGCACACACACACACACACACACACACACACACACACACACACACACACACACACACACACACACACACACACACACACACACACACATACATACACACACATTCTCACACACACACACACACACACACACACACACACACACACACACACCATCATCATATTATAACTTAAAGTGCCAAACCTTTATGACAAAAACGTCTCTATTTGTTTTGTTCATCTTCCGAAAGGTAACTTCTCTTTCCCACTAGGTTTCTGGTAGGTTTTCCTTTTTTATTAGTGGGTTAAGGCTAAGGGTTTTTTGGTAAATGTGCTCATTGGTTCAGATGATTGTTGTCAACACTCTTGGCTGTGTTTTCTTTCTTGTCAGTGGATGGAGTGAACAGCAATTCATCATATTTGATTATTTTCACTTATGACAGAGTAATTACAAATGCATAGATGCTGTTAACTTGGCTAATGACTGAAAATAAAAGATTACCTCTCACTTGTGACGCCTAACAGGCTGTCCCCGTTAACCTCCAAGATCTGGTCCCCTGGCTGGAGGTTTCCTGTGACATTTCAATGATTTCAGATGATAATGCTTGCCTATTGAAATGAGCTATCAGATATTTGTACTGCAACCATTGCATCGCATCTGATTAGCATGAACGATTGAGTAGAGTAAGTCGTTTTCACTTCCAAAATAAAGGAAGCTGGTTCCTCAATCTTGCCAGACACAAGAAAAGGTAAAGAAAAGGGGACATACAATTATTTACCTTGCGAGGTAGCTGGATTGGAGTGATCGTGATCACTCCACTCCAATCCAGCTACCTCGCAAGGTATACTTATACTATATACTTACCCAGTTACCCAGTATCGTTAGCAGTCACAGACAACATGAGCTTTTTAGGTTACACGCCAAATCTCTGACATCCTATGACCTCTATATATTTACCTTGGCATTCAGCCAATTCCTGTAAATGAATGGCTGTTTTGAATGTTGATCAAAGTCACAGTAGAACTACAGCCATATGTGGCTGGTAATGCGGTCAAAATTCCCGTTTTATCCTCGCCTGGTTGCTTATTTTGTAAGACCCTTTTCCCTGACTAAGGGGGTAGGATAAAAGGAGGTGTGTCTTGTAACATAATGGTCATAACAAATCCATTGCAGGTAGGCATTCACCAGCAATGAATAAATTAACTATCTGCCAGAATGGAAAAATCTACTGGCCATGCAATTGTTTTAATATATATAACCCTGATTTATTTTACCTGCCAAATGGTCAAATCTATCAACAATTTGCTTGTGGCAGGTATTCATTTTGGACCTTAAACCAGATGTTGCTGGTAAAGGAAGCAATGTTCACTTTACCAACACTAACTTCCTGGAAACCTTCCAATTAGAGTGATTGACACACACACACACACACACACACACACACACACACACACACACACACACACACACACACACACACACACACACACACACACACTACACTCAAAATGGGTGAGTTTTGTGTATGAATGTGTAGGCCTGCATGTTGCTGATTAAGGATGAGGCAAGGAGTTTTAGGGCTTAGAGAGAGGAATATTCCTTCAGACTACAATAGTCTGAATCCGAATATGTCAATGGTGACCAGGGTAACCAAGCTTGAAGCACAAAGTCTGCTGCCACTTCATGTTGCTTGGTTGAGTATTGTTTAATGCATAGTTCAGAACACTTTATAAAGCACTAACGGCACAATTTGCAGTATCAAGCTTGACATCTATTTATATCTTGAGTGTATAGCTATTTGAGATAGGTTATCCGAAAACCCCAAATGATCTAACCCAAATAAGCTAGTGCAAAAGACAAAAGCTGAACAAGAACATTTTGATAAAACAGAGCAAGTGACACTGCAACAATTGTCAAATGATCTTGATGACATTTGTTGAATTTCTTCTTTATTTCTTCCTTTTATGACAGTACAAAAGAAAGAGACACAAGGAGGTTTCTGCAGCCAAGCCATCTTCTGCTATAACATAGTAGAAAATGATGGATCTGAGATTAGTGCTATGCGAGCCTCTATTGGCCACACATATTAATGGTAGTGAATGGCTGGATATTTAAGCTATCCCGTTTGCCATAGTTCTTCAAACGTAAACAAAAAGAACAGACTTGGCGTCCTTCAACGTTAGATGTTGATTAGTAGTATGACACATGCTCATTAAATGAACCAAAATAGCTGTTTACTGATGTACTATATATCGTTCCATGGGTAATGTCCTGATACAATGAGTCACTGCCTTTTACAAGTCACAACCAGTAAGTATCTGGCAGAAATCTGAGTCGGGGTACCAACCTGGTCAATCCACAACAACAATATAGACCTAGATTGTTTGGTCATTTACAAAAAAAAAATACATTTCCTATTAAGGAAAAGGTCTCTATGGCCCTGTTTACATAAGAGAAATATTTAGATTCTTCAAAAGAATTTTTTTATCTAGATTAAAAACAAATCTATTTACCCGAAGGGCATGACATGAAAAATGCTTGATATGCACACACACAGGTTTCAGGTTTGTACAGATCAATGGTTTGCACAATCTCTGAGAATGGGCGGAGAAAAAGCAACCATGGTGTACCAGTTTACAGCGCTTTTGATAATGTTGTGTACTATGCAGGGCTAGGAATTGTAGAATCATATTTTTTTTGTCTGAAACATGCAAATGTATCAGATACAATACATTGGTCATCAACAATACCCTATTTTGGTTAAAGACCAGTGACCTGACCTAAGCACATACAACGCATCCACAATAAATTCTGTCTAGACGAGAACCTATCATCAGTCAATCTAGATTGAATATAGAGTACACTACCTTGCTGCGTGATTTTGACACAGGTTGTCTACATCTCTCCTACAACCATTCTTGCCTGTTTAGACGGAGGAAATATCTCTCATTGCAACACATTCTCACAGACGTTTTCAGTTGTGCTTTGAAGCAAAATTGAAAACTCTTGTAAACAGACCCATTGTGTCACAAAATAAGAAAGTAGATTTGGCATCTAAATGTCACTACTAAGGGTTCAAACTGTTTTGCAAGATTCAATAAATTCAGATTGATGGAAGTACCTACCATCACTTGAAGCAAGGCCACCAGGTAAAACCCGTTTGACATAGACACCAAACTCTTCTCCTGTTGCCTCCTTCACTCCTCCTATTACTTTAATTCCTGTTATGAATACAATAAAAGTTAATGATTTCATCATTTCTTTTATTTCATTGAACTACATTATAAAGTCAAAACCCCTGTTCATTCTGTTTGCATATATAATTTTTGCTCAATCTTGTCTAGGTGAATGTAAAATCACACTAACGAGGGTTGTTAATGTAATCTATCGATAAAGCTTCTTCTTCTTCTTCTTCTATATTAAGGAATTTGGGGACTGCCCTAAAACCCCTCCATCTCCACCAATTCACCAAATTGCACTTTGTGTTTATAACTTTGTATTCCTTCTTTGTGTTTATAGCTACTTATTTCCTCAGATTATTTGGGTTAATTAATGATGCAGTGAATATATATATACAGTATATGAGCATATACAGCAATTAGAGAGACAGTAGCTAGAGGGCCAGTAGTCATTCCACATACACAAAGACAAAAGAAACAGACAGCTTACCCAGGCCATTTTCACATTCGTTAAATTCCAGGGCGTGCACAGCACGGTCGACTCCATATGGACCCATGAGTGTCCTGGGTAGAAGGACAGGGTGAGCAAGAACAAATGTCACAATTTTGTATTAAATTGCATAAAGTATTGGGGCATGTTAACTAAAACTAACTAGAATTTGATAAACATCTCTTTGCACACTCAGCAGCAGTCCAATGTAAATAGGGGGTCAAGCATTTGTCCATTATACTGGCCAGGCTCGTCTCGGTTTGACTCGGCACGACAGCCCAACACAGCTGGGATTTTCGTCTCCATTACAACCTACTTGAATGTGTTAACTGATGATGCGCTTGTCCTAAATTGATGACGCAACGACACAAACACTTTTATTCGTTTTATATTATATCCTACCGTCAAATTTGATAGATTCGTTTAAGAGACTTATTTCATATATTTGGGTTTTTCCAGGCAGACAGACTACACACAATGATATCTGCGATGATGAATTCAGTTTGACGTTCGATATTCCCCCTTATTTGCTTCTTAATCTCAATAGCTCATTGACAGCCGATTGACTCCAGGTTGTTCTTGTTTTCACATGGACAATGTTTTTACACATATTTCCCAGAGTGCAAAACAAACGTGCGGAATATCAATTTTAGCGATTCAATAATGTGAAATATTGTCCAATTTCATGTCTTTAGACCAAGCTGAATCAGAAAGAAATCGTTGTATTTCAACAAGCTATTTTGTTTTTCAAGCGAATATCGTCAAACTAAAATCACTGCTGTGCGCTTCTATCTAAACCTTCACTACCCTTTTCATTTGTTTAATATAGTTAAAGGAACAAACGTATTGTGACGGTTCTGAGTTGCGTGTTTGTCTGCATTGTGCTGATGTTCTGATTGGGTGCTCAGGAGAAGGGGGCGGGCCTTGGAAAAGGAGATCCAGGTTAGAGATGTGGGGAAGTTCATGTTCGTTGTGTTATAGCGTTCGACAACGTGTGTCCGTGATTAATAAAGAGAGTTCATCAAAACAACCTGTGTGGTGCTTGGACGCATAGAAACAGGGTTGCTACATTTGGTGTCAGAAGTAAAACGACAACTGGACAGAACGAAGGACGTGACTTTGCCACACTCACTGCCCGTCGCCTAGCATTAGCGCATGAGGCTAACTGCTTGAGCTAACGATAGTGATGGCGTCCGGTACAAAGCCTGAGATAAAGAAGGAGGATCCTGACGATGAGTCCCTGGGGGCATACGGAATGCCGCGGGACCACGCACGAGAACTCCGCCGGGTGATGGAGCAGAGATACACCGTGAGTGAGTCCACGAGGAGGCTAGCAGCTGAAGCGAGGTTCGGCCCCGGTGAAACACGTCGCGGTGACACCGCGACGGCATCGCGGTGGGAGGAGACGAGTGGTGACAGAGACGCCGGCGCACGCAGCACTGCTTTCAACGTGAAGACTCCGAAATACTCTGGTAAATCGAACTGGGAAGCGTTTCAAGCGCAATTTGAATTATTAGCACAGGCTACGGGCTGGTCAAGGGAGGTTAAAGCCCTGCGGCTGGCATTATGCCTTACGGAGGATGCGCTCTCATGCCTCCTCGTACTTAGCCCTGAAGAGAGACAGGACTATGAGGCTTTGACCGGAGCCCTGCAGAGACGTTTTGGACAGTGTTCGCAACCAGGCGTGCTTAGGTCTGAATTGTGCAATAGGCGCAGGCAACCGGGTGAGCCACTTCGCACGCTGGCTAATGACATTGAATGCCTTGCTAGGCGGGCCTACGCACACATGCCGCCGCCGGTCCAGAGTGAGCTGGTCAGAGACCAGTTCATTCAAGCGCTTTTGCCCAGGGAGCTACGTGTGCAGACACAACTAGCACGCCCCCAGACCGTACAGGACGCGCTGGAACTGGCCCTGGAGAGGGAAGCTGTGGGAGCGGTGCTGCCGGACTGCTGGTTGATTGATGTGGTTCCAGTGTCGAAAACTGCTATTGAGGAGAATGCTGCGGAAATAAAGCCAACGTGGGTCACGGACCTGACGGAACTGATCCGTGCTGCCACCCTCCAGCCCACTCGCAATTGCCTGCCTACACCACTTTGGCGCCGCGCCATGGTCTGCTGGGGGTGTGGCCAACCTGGCCATCTACGCCGTCAGTGCCCCACCTTTTCTAGAGCCCAGGGAAACGACCGGGGGTCTGTATAAACGGGAAGATACGGACCCCTGACATGGTTACCCGACCAGCATCGACCCCCAGCGGAGGAGCCCAACAGCACAGCCGGGGGAACAGGGCTTCACTCCCCCCAGAAGCAGACGACGCCGTGGGTCCAGTGGTTGCGGTGGGTTGGACCTGTGCTGGGGGCTTTTGCCATGTCCCTATCACAGTGGAGGGGGTTGCATGCACGGCACTAGTGGATACGGGCTCCACTGCAACACTAGTCAGGCCCGACATTCTCCCAAGCAGTATAGTAGTACGAAAGACCTCAGTACAGCTACGGACGGTAACCGGGGATTTAGCCCCCATGAGAGGTAAGGCAAAGGTTAGCCTGAAATTGGGGGGGGGGGGTATCTGTGAGCTTTGAGGTATGGGTAGCTGAGGTGCAAGACCCCTGTATATTTAGGTGTGGACTTTTTGAGAAGTGCGGGCTGCCTCATAGATCTGAGTGACAACACACTTAGTTTGCCTAGGGGCCCTAAGGTCAACATAGTCCCACCCCCACAACCCAGTGTGCCGCACCTACTGCCTGTTAGCACCTCAGAACCACATGTAACGCGCAGTACCAACCCTCCTCCGCATGCCCACCCGCATCCCACCACCGCTCCAACCCCAAGCCCCTCTCAGATCCCTGCGAGGGAGGAGAGCGACCAGCCCATCTCCCCGGCCACAGAGGGAATAGCAGACTGGCTGTCCGTGGTGAGGGAGATCTGGAGACAGAACAGTGAGGGGCTGACCGACCAGCAGCAGATGCAGCTGTGGCAGGTGCTGATGGAGTTCAAAGACCTGTTTGCCCTCAATGAGGAGGAGGTAGGCCTGATGCACCTGGTTCAGCACGAGATAGACACCGGTGACGCACAACCGATCAAAATGCGTCCCCGGCGTCTTCCCCTGGCCCGACAAGAGGCTGCAGACAAGGCGCTGGAGGAGATGCAGAAGGCGGGGATTATCGAACCGTCAGAGAGCAATGGGCTGCAGCAGTGGTCATGGTCCCCAAAAAGAGCAGCTCCAGATGGAGGTTCTGCGTGGACTACAGGCCCCTCAACGGCGTGACCAAGAAAGACTCCTACCCCCTCCCTCGGATTGATGAGTCTTTGGACCTGGTGGCGGGTTCGACATGGTTCTCCTCGCTGGACTTGCGGAGTGGGTACTGGCAGGTGCCCCTCTCCCCGGAGGCTCGACCAAAAACGGCCTTCTATGCAGGTGGGGGTCTGTGGCAGTTCCGTGTCCTCAGCTTTCGTCTGTGCAACGCCCCCGCCACGTTCGAGCGCCTGATGGACAGGGTGCTAGCCGACATTCCTAGGCGGGAATGCCTTGTGTACCTGGATGATATCCTGGTCCATGGAAGCTCGTTCCAGGCAGCACTTGGAGCACTGCGGAAGGTGCTCCAGAGGGTGATGGTGGCTGGCCTCAAGTTACACCCGGACAAGTGTCACTTTTTGAGGAGGGAGGTGATATTTCTAGGACACAAGGTTGGCGGTCAGGGCGTTGGGACTGTCGAGGAAAAGATACAGGCAGTGAAAGACTGGCCAACACCTGCCGACCAGGCGCATCTGAGGAGCTTCCTGGGCCTTGCTTCTTACTACAGGAAGTTTGTGCGTGGTTTCTCCTGCACAGCCGCCCCTCTGTATCGCCTTCTACAGAAAGTCACTGACTTTTCATGGACAGTGGACTGTCAACAGGCCTTCACCTCTCTACAAGAGGCGCTGATAACAGCCCCTATCCTGGCCGCACCCGACCCCATCCTACCATTTGTGGTCGACACAGATGCCAGCAATGTTGGCATGGGCGCTGTCTTGGCTCAGGTAGGGCCAGATGGAGAGAGAGTGGTGGCGTATTTCACCAAGTCCTTTAACAAAGCTGAGCAGCGCTATTGCGTCACGCGGCGAGAGTTGCTCGCTGTCGTGATGCCGATAAGACATTTTAAGTACTACCTGTGTGGCCGGCCCTTCACTGTCAGAACTGACCACGCCGCCCTCCAGTGGTTGATGTCCTTCAGGGAGCCGGAGGGACAGATCGCCCGCTGGTTGGAAGAACTCCAGTCGTACTCCTTCACAGTCGTGCACAGAGCCGGGGCCCGCCACACTAACGCGGACGCCCTGTCTCGCCGGCCCTGTGCATCTGGCGGTTTTAGCCCCCATTGCGACCGGAGGGAGGCACGTGAAAGAGAACTGTGTGAGGAGGAGAGCTACAACTCACACTGGGGCTGTCCGACCTCCCAGGCGCTGGAGGTGGTAGATGTGGCGGAATGGAGGACCCAGCAGGCTCAGGATGTGGACCTGGAGCCTGTACTGCAGTGGGTGGAGTCGGGGAGTCGACCCTCCTGGGGGGAGGTGACTGGCCGCCCACCGGCAATCAAGGGACTGTGGGCCAAGTTTGATGCACTGCGTGTCAGAGACGGCGTGCTACAGAGGGCGTGGAAGGAGCCGGCCACCGGAGAGGAGAGGTGGCAGGTTGTTGTTCCCAGGGCACTTAGGGAGGCAGTGCTCAAAACCGCTCATGGGACTGTGGGGGCGGGACATTTTGGAGTCTCTAAAACGCTCCGACGCCTCAGACAGGGTTTTTTTTGGGGACAGTTCAAAAGAGACGTGGAGGACTTTTGTCGCCGCTGTGATGCATGCGCCGCACACAAGGGCCCCCTAGACCAGTCTCACGCTCAGCTACAGCAGCAGGCAGCAGGGGCACCGATGGAGAGAGTGGCTGTAGACATTATGGGGCCCTTTCCTCGCTCCGACAAGGGGAACCGCTATGTACTTGTAGCAATGGACTATTTCACAAAATGGCCTGAGGCCTATGCCCTCCCTGACCAGGAGGCAGAGACAGTTGTTGACGCCCTGGTAGAGGGGATGTTCACAAGGTTTGGCACTCCAGAGGTTATTCACAGTGATCAGGGGCGCAATTTTGAGTCAACGGTGTTTGCCACCATGTGCAAGCGGCTGGGGATGCACAAAACCCGGACAACAGCCCTGCACCCTCAGAGCGATGGACTTGTTGAGAGGTTCAACCGAACCCTCGCACAACAGCTCGCTATCCTCTCAGCTGAACACCAACGTGACTGGGACACACACATTCCACTTGTGTTGATGGCCTACAGGTCAGCGGTACAGGACTCCACATCCTGCACACCAGCCCTGCTGGGGCGGGAGCTGCGAACGCCAGCAGAGATGGCATTTGGCAGACCCCCCGACACCCCTGCCGTGGCCCCTGGGAGAGAGTATGCCAGGAGGCTCCAGGACCGCCTGGAGTCTGCACACGCTTTCACACGGGATCAGCTGGAGAGGGCTGGCATCAGACAGAAGAGGAATTATGATGTGAAGTCCAAGGGGCGGGACTTTCAGGCTGGGGAGCTGGTGTGGGTGTAAATCCCCCGCAGGAAGAAGGGACGGTGCCTTAAGTTGGACTGCCACTGGGTGGGCCCCTGTAGGTTGTTAGAAAGGATGGGGGAGGTGGTTTACCGAGTTCAACTGCCACCTAGAGGCAGAAAAGTGGCGCTGCACAGGGACAGGCTTGCCCCTTACAGGGGTGGGGCTTCCCTCGCACCGGACTCCAAGCCCCCTTCCCCTGCCCCCCCGCAGCCTCCGGGTACCACACCAGAGAGGAACCCGACCTCTCCAGACAGTTCGGCCGCTCCACAGCTGGGGCGGCGGCCGCGGAGGCGGGCTCCCCGCCGGTTTGATGACTTTGTTTGCCCCCTCGGGGTCGAGGGACTTTCTCGGGGGGATGCAGTGTGACGGTTCTGAGTTGCGTGTTTGTCTGCATTGTGCTGATGTTCTGATTGGGTGCTCAGGAGAAGGGGACGGGCCTTGGAAAAGGAGATCCAGGTTAGAGATGTGGGGAAGTTCATGATCGTTGTGTTATAGCGTTCGACAACGTGTGTCCGCGATTAATAATCATAATAATCAGGTTGTTCATCAAAACAACCTGTGTGGTGCTTGGACGCATAGAAACAGGGTTGCTACAGTATAATAACGTACTTTGTGTGCATGGCGATGTGTCTCAGACACAAAAACACACAATTTATTGTATTTTTATAGGTCTATATTCCTACAATTTGTGTGACAATTTCTCCCTCCAAACAGCAGCAAGTGCTGACATCAACGCAGCCTGCTTGGAGGAGGGTCGAGCGCGCAAAGCGGCCTGACTTGGAGATGGACCATCTCGGGCGCGCCTTGGCACAACTTTGCACTTTAAACTGGTAATGGAAATACAAATCAGCACTGCAAGGTTTGACCTTGCACAGCCAAAATTGCTAATGGAAAAACACCACAGTGTGAAAACCCAAATGATTGGTTTAACATAGTCTCATCCCTAGCCTCATGAGACTATCCTGATATCATATAATCTTGCTGAAAATCTGTCTGGTCTCCAAAGTTTAAGTTCATAAAGAGTCAGTACTTGGCTAGGCTGTTATTTATTTCCACATAGTGCATGGCCATTGTTCAACAAACACCAGCCAATTTGATTAAATAATAACGCTCTTGCTCTCTTCACTCTTCCTAAATCCAGTCGTAAGTTAAGCAAAAACGTCTCCTCTCCAGAAAAGCCTTCATTGCAAATTTCTGCTCATCTTTATACATCACATTAGGTCTTCATTTCAGATAAACCGGTTTTGATTGCTTCAACTTTTTCAGGCAACATCATTAGTGTGGTTGCAAAGTAAAACAGACTATTGTTATTCTCTTTTCTTTCTTTTTCTTATTCTTCTGACAAATTTTACTTCCGTTTTTGAGGGATTAACACCAAATCACAAAAGTTGGCAGTGAATGTATATGTTTTTTAATATTTTTAAATATAAAAATATTTAAAAGAATTAATATATATATATATATACATATATATATATATGTGTATATGTATATTCATATGTTATATTGTTGTTGCATATATAAACCGGAAGTAAGGAGGGTTCCAAAACTTTTTGTACCGCTCTGACCACAGGGGGTGCTATATCTCCCGGTCAAATCTAAACGGCCACGCCCCCCACCTTGTTTGCCAAACAATTCTGAAACTTGGTATTTGGGCCTTATTTGACATGCTGAATTGTTTTGCCTCAAGGACCCATAAGATCCGTCTGGATAGATTTTGCTGTACCTTGAAAGTATTGGAAAACCGTGAAAAAGACATGAAAACTGACCCGTAAACACAAATTACCCCAACACATGCTCCTTAATCAAGCCCGACCTTAAGTTATCTTTTTAATTGGATTCTGTTGAAAATGGCTGAGTTATGGCCGAGTTATGTGCAAATACGATTATGCAGATTAGCCACTATACCCACTGGACAAATCGGGGAAGACCTAATATTAGGTTAGCCTAATATGATGAAAGCAATTCCTTCGACGTTGGATGTTCGTGGCCCATGGTTTAATTGTGTGGCAGCATGAAAGTACTACTACTTCTAACATTATGTTAACAAAAAAGATCTTGGCTCATTAAGAACAGTCGATGAGGGGCATAAATAAACTCTTTGCCGTGGCAAATAAAAAACATAAGTACTTTCTTAGTCATCTCTTATTGTCATACAATAAGAGAGCAATGGGCTAGTAAGGGAATTTACTATGTCATTTCTAACTAGAAGGCTTCTGCATTCTATGTGCACTGCAATCATGAGTGGAATTGTTTCTTTTGCTTAAATTAAAACTTGTACAACCCTGTGCTGAATAAAAATGTACACTGCTTTCCCCAAAATAGTTGGTGTAGGTTGCATTGCATTAGTATTGCTATAATATATCTATCTGTGATTCAAGTTTGTTAAATGTTCAGTCTATACATATCAATAAGGGCTGTGATCATTTAAATTCTATATTGAACATTGTGAAAGTTTTAGATATAGTGTATATCATTTGATGGCCTAACTACTGACTGTCATCTTTCTGTGTTTTAGGATTTGCGCAAGAGAGTTTGCGCACTCTGCTTGCAAAGCTTCAAAATGACAGAGGTTCAAGACACTCAGCAAATCACCATATGAACAGTGCATGAGGGCCGTGATTTGTCATTTTCATTTCCCACCAGCTTGAGTTCACCCGCCGCGACTATAAATGATTATGTTATTTGACACTGACAGCAATATGAGAGCACAGTTCTGCAAAAAATTTAGTTTCCTTTTTGTAGGCAAAATGACATGTCTAACATACTCTTTCTTGATCTCAGTGACAACATTCACATTTATTTGCATTGCCCTTGGTAAAATTTTTGTCTCAAATGGCCTCCAAGAGTTAATACTTTGATGCATTTTTGTTTTGGTTAGCGTTCACACACTACCTTTATCACTACAAAAATAATGGAGCAACGACGACTTTTTGCAGCCATGGGTTCTTTCATTTTGCGTTGGTGTTCCTACAAAACAAAATATCCCCATTGCCAACATTCGGTCAAAGAATACTTTTAAAATGTGTTTTTGTGAGTGACCAAGAATTTGCTTTATATAGGCTAGTTGTCTATATGACCATATTTCCATAAGTGCCATATTGGTATGTGCCATGTTTGCCTCCCTGACGGAAGGGATGCACATCATCATCAGGCACTTGTTACTACGGAATACCATTGCAGGTAATAATTAACATACAGATGATGGTACACTGCGACTGTCACACCAACTCCTTAATTAAACATCACATTATTACATTAGAGCAGTTATTTTATACAAAATACCATATCCGGTAGATAGTATCCAATGCAAAGGGAACGCAATGCACTGACATTGCACAACATTTTTAGAGACTTCACCAAGCTTGAGAAAAACTGAATTGTAATTGTAAAAAAGAATGCGTACACATGAAAAACTACATGAACTACATTACAGTTTTTACCTTTAATCTTTAATTTGTTTTAATTAATTTACAATTCAGAAAAATGCATTAGATTGTATTTTTTTTATCACAAGTAACATTTCCACATCTACAACTGCTCAGATCCGACCCAACTATCGGAAGTGAAACAAAAACGATGCATTATGGGTTGTTTGTACACTTTTGCCGCGACCTGGAAATAATGAACATATTTAGTCTGGTATATAATCTACCTTTCCTAGATTAAATTGAGTCACGCTCATATATATAAATATATAACATAGTTGCAAGCAACAATAACCTACATACACAAAGTAGACATCATTGGACCTCATGCCGTGTCTCACAATATGTTTGGTTGAGGTCAGATTAGAACCGGCGACCCCATGGTCATGTACCACTGTACGCTGTACCACTACACTACATGGACATGTATATTGCCAAGGGCAGTACAGACTATATTTTGAGAAGGAGGAGTCATCCATTCTTTGCACAAATGGTGAGCTTGGTAAGTATGCACTGGTATGCCATCAAATCTGGTTTACCGGTAGTAAAAATATTGAAACATCAACAACAATGTCTCTAAGACAAACAGCGGCATAATGTATTTCATGATCAATTTCAGAAAAAAATGTTTGGGTGTTGACTCGCACCCACAACATCCTGCTCTTCAGCCCCGCACTCTCTAGTAGACCATAATCTCAAGGATAGTGCTTGTAGTAGACCATTGCTTAGTAGTTCACCATATACAAGCTCTTTCCTCAGACCATATTAGGTACCTTGTAGGATTAGACCCACGGACCTTCTGCCTTGTAGGCGAGTGCTGTACTCACTGAGCTATTGATGGACATGCATCAACAGCGAGTGATCAGTATATGTTTCAGAAGTGGGCGTTTTGTCTAAGAAGTAGGAGTGTTTTTCACACTTAGCCGTTTTTGGAACATGACAAACTAAAGAATGTGGTGGAATAATACTTTTTAACATTTTATTTCAACATGAATCACAAAGGACATGGATAATCTTAAACATTTATAGGTATGGGGCTAGAGCAGAATCTAACCACAAACCTCTGGAATAAACACCATATGCTCAAACCAATGAGCGATTGGGCCATGAGAGAGAACAGGGGAAAATCTGTACATGTTAAGAAGTGGGTATATTCTCCACACTTTTCGCACGTATAAGGAAATTTATTTTGGGCTATAGCGGCCAGACTGTTTAGAATTTCAGAACTCTTTTGATAACTTTTAGTAATTAAGCTCCAGAGAATCCAATAAAGCTAATTTGATGTAAAATAGACAAGTTGTAAAGGCTCTTTGAGGCCTTTGAGATATTTTCAGGCAATGAGAAGACGAAACATATGACATAAAATGCATGCCTTCAGATGACACAGTCTGGAGATGGCTGCATTAAAGGTGCACTATTCATCTGATGACTGTAGCGCCCCCTATGGCCCGATTTGGACTGATCATCTTGACCCATGTGCCTTTCCGTATATCAAGTTTGATGATGACTGTCTAAAGTTAACCCCGCCTTTCGGCTCCTTGAAGCTCATTGGACACATTTTAGCCTCTGATGGACAATCGCCATCATCTCACTTGACCAATTAGAGCCTTGACCCTCAACTGTCCCAAAGTTGGATCCACTCAGATGTCGCTCTTCTTCTGGCTGTCCATTCTGGGGTGGGTTCTAGACATGAGACCCGAATTTGGTGTGAATAGGTTTTACTGTTTAGGACAGGCATGGGCAAACTACGGCCCACGGGCCATGTACCATGGCCTAACATGGCCATGTTAGGCTTTTTCATCCGGCCCGCCTAACTTGTTCAAACTACATTATTAAATTTGATTATTATTAAAGTGCATTAATTTTGACTTCCCTGCATGACAGGGGTCTGTTGTCATCGAGAGAATGAAGCAACCTCGGAGTAAACTTGCTAATGTCACCACGGATGGATCGAACTGGAAAACAAGTCGGGCTGCTGAAAAGAATCCAGGATAAAGTGAAAGAGGATTAAGTTTGGGCAAAGTGTTGCAAAGAGTGTGGGAGCTCAAAGAGGAGATTAGCGCATATTTGGAGTTAGTGGGGAAATCCGACGAATTTCCTGAGTTGAGTGACAAGAACTGGCTTTGCGACTTTGCGGTTGCTGTGGACAGATTTTCCCACATGAATGAGCTGAACGTGAAGCTACAGGGGAAATATCAGCTTGTGTACGACATATACACAAATGTGAGAACCTTCAAATCTAAGCTGACTTTATTCTCCAGACAAATTTAAAACAAATCTTTCGCTCATTTCCCCACACTAGCCACACAGAAAGAGGCCACCCGAAACGCGAATAAGTACAACAAATCACTGGACGACCTGCACAGAGAATTCTGCCGTCGGTTCTCTGATTTTGAAAAAATTGGCAAGTCACTTCAGCTAGTGTCCTGTCCCCTGTCACACGACCCTGAAACAGCACCACATGACCTGCAACTGGAACTGATCGATCTTCAGTCAGACTCTATCTTAAAGGAGAAGTTTAACTCTCTTAAACTGAATGAATTTTATGCTTCACTCAACGAAGCCACGTTTCCAAACCTCCGGAGGACGGCACAGAAGATGCTGGCGTTGTTTTGCTCGACCTACTTGTGTGAGCAGACGTTCAGTGTCATGAACATCAACAAAACCCGTCACAGATCCAAGTTACTGGCCAGCACCTCAGATCCATCCTGAGAATTGCCACAACAAAACTAACCCCAGACATTTGTAAAATAATTTGTACAATAAGCCTTGCATATTCATGCTTTGCTGCCTATTAAAGGTCAAAACCTTTTATATAATAGTTTTTACATGTCATTTACATTAGTACACATAAACACTCCATCCATCTGCTCCTCGCCTGGCCCCCCTGTCAAATTTTAGAACTCAGTGTGGCCCGGGAGTCAAAAACGTTGGTTTCCTGTCAAAGTGGTGTTCGCGCATGTTACGTTTTAGTCCTTGGAGTTTCAGAACTCTTTTGATACCATTTGTTCTTTTGGAGATTGGGGTTTGGGAGTTGTACTTGTTTGAATTGGGCATTTGGCTTGGAAGGGGATGTGAAAAGCATTTTTTGCAGAAAATGCAGATTTGTAGGACAATTTGTGCAGTGACTTTCATGAAGTGGAAAAGTTGGAGTGCTTCAGAAAATGCCATATTTGCATGTGTAGGGCAAATTGGGCCTGAGATATGGCCTTTTGAAATGTTGCAACTTTGTCCCATTGGTGGCACTAGAGACTCGGGCTGATTAGTTGCTCTTTTTAGATTTGGCTGTTTAGGACTGTTGTGGATAAATGTGGAAATGTTGGTAAAATGTGAGCCAGGGGAACTGGCAAATGTGGCATAATAATAATAATAATAAAACAATAGGTGCCTAGCACCTTCGGTGCTTGACACCTTATACTAATAAAACTGGCAATAACAATAGGGTTCCTACGGATTTCGTAGGACCCCTTATTATAATAAAATTCAAATTCAACAAAGCATCAACTTACCACTTGAATCAGACCAAGTCAACCAAACTAGATGTGAAAGCACCCTTCAATTATACAGCATCCACTGACCCTAGATCACAAATGTACCCCACAAACTGACAGCAGTACTGAAGAGGATGAGGTTTTTCTCTTACTGTATGAAAGGTAGCATGGCACTCACTGGTAGTTGGCCAAATAGAGGGCGGTAGGGCGCCCAAGAAGAAGAAAAATAAGACCTTAAATAAGACTTTAAACAATTACTTTGAAATATATTGTATGTATATAAATTATATGAGCAAGGTAAATATTACATAGTTTGTAAGTAAAATGTATATATCTGCAATAAAATGTAGATTAAAAAAACGTTTTCTAAAATATAGATCACGTGTTTCCGGCCTGGACCGCAAGAATCTTTGCCCATTGACTCTCGTTATAAGTTGTACATGTGCAGTTTGCTTCCCTCAATACAAGAGATAGGGGCTTGTTGGGGCGAATGGCCCCTGCGCCATAACAGCATTTATCTGAATGCTGCTGATTTACTCACCACCATATAGTGGCCGAGATGTGTCCAATGAATTGCATATCCAAAACGCTTTGCAAATGCGATTAAAACAAAAGCGCATTAACAGAAAAAACACAAACGTAAAAGCTACAACACAAACAAAAGCCACAACACATGCAATAGCCACCACAACACAACTGCATAAGCCACAAAAGAGTGCGACAACTGATGTTGACAATGAAACGGACTGACTATTATTTATATTGGACATCATGCAAAAGATCAGGTAAATTAAGGAGTATATTGTGCTGTTTAATATACTGATATTGTGATAATGTCTATGATGCTTGAACAACTTTTCTGGTTATTTTACCTGACAACTAAAGCTTAACTCTTCTCTTCTTGTTCTGTTCAGAGATTCCCTCCCTACTTTCTGTGGAGAACATAGCAGCAGTGTATCTCAGCAGCAGCTGATCAAGAAATGCCACAGACTGGGCACAGATGAACTTCAGAGGGTAGCTAGAGGTGAAATAGAAGCAAAATGTGTGGTGTTGGTCTTTTACAATGTGTTTTTTTTGTAGTAGTGCTGTAATGTGCAGAAAAGTGGGCAACACGCCCTAAAGTAGGCCCTATATAATATAATAATATCAATTTATAGTGGCGCTATGTTCATTTCCATTGTCCATATCAAATAAATGCATTTCAAACGCTATTCAAATAAATAGTTTTTATATATGATATTATTGTATAATATATAGTGTTATAATGACTTATATATCTATCTCCATATTGTATTAAATTGGTGCATTCATTGTTTAGGTTTGTGACACTACCTTGGGCCATGCAAAACTGCGGTTCACCTTCACCAAGCACCTGATCAGTGCTACACTGCTGCAGAGAAACAAATTCCCACACTACGACAGCCAGATCCCTGAAGCAGCACTGAATACCCCCATGGCGGCACCACAACTAACACAAACTGCTCTAGTAACTATGTCGCCATGTCAGCTTTAAGAAAAATGCTAGATTTATTTAATTCCTTTACAAATGGGATATTTCTGGCTGAGCTCGCAATGCTGATTTTCCTTTCCCTCAGGCTCAAGTTATCCAGGGTTGGCATTACATAACTATCAAAAAACCCTTGATTTCTGACATAGCACAGTAAGCACATTGTCACATAGGGTAAATCAGTGAGTTAGGACCAAAAACCTGACTGAAATGATTATATTTCCACTCGTTTAGGACAGCACAAAACATAGTCTTGGTTCTATACCTCTATATTATGTCATGGTGTATTTCATTAATTTTGCTGGGCTAGAAATATACTGGTTGGTTAACACAGCTTGAAGCCAGAGGTTAATCCCTGCTTAGCTTTATATCACACTGATATATATGTGTACCTGCAAATAATTGGTCGAAATAGTGACCCATCCTTGGTGATCTAGGCTTAATCACTCTCTCCCACCAGCTCTCTCTCTTGTCTATTTTTATTTTTGGCTTTGTCTCTCCTTCCTTCTCACTCTTTCTCAGACCTCACATACACACTCTTGTTCATCAGAAAGTGTGTGTGTGTGTGTGTGTGTGTGTGTGTGTGTGTCTGTCCTTGCACTTTGGTGGCATTATATTCCTTAATTATGTCATAACCCTACCAGATAAAGCCGCTGCATACATTTACTATATACTACTATGTCATTATCCAAAGTCCAACCGTGTAACTAAGAAACCTCGTAGAACAGAGATTCAATTCTCAACTCTGGTGATAGATAAGCTTGTTACTAGAGACACTGGAAGTGGCTTGAGCATGCCTCTGAATGTCTCTGAGAGATGTGTCTTTGACAGATCACTCACTGCAATGACGTTTTATTTTCACCCAAACTAACTAATTAACAAATTATCTATAGTGGAAATAATATAATGTTTAGTGTTGTTTGAATGTTAAAAAAATGTTTGGGTCAAACTAGTTTACATTTCTCAAAATATTTAATTGAAAATAATGTCATAATTGGTTCACCACAACATTAGGCCTATGAAGTGCAAATTGCTAAATGAATGATGATGTTGACTAAAAGCTATAAAAAAGTTAACTGTCTGAAATGTGTATCCCCAGACCAGGCGGCAGGAATAACTAGGCAAGGGGGCATCAGAAATGACAGCGGGGGCACAACTATTATTCACCTGCTGATAACACAGGAGGGATAATAATATATGGTACAATTACACACAATGCAGTTGCAGCACCCCGGGGCTGTCTTGCACCACTTTAAAAACATGGACAGTTCACTACCATGGCTGTCATGCCACAAGAGTAGTACGCTGCATACGACAACAGAGATTGGTCAAGGTCTGCCCACTCTCGTCGATCTAATGCAAAGCAAGCAACTATTCTACCATGTCTAAAAACATTAACATCACATTGGCAGCAATGCCAATGATGAAATAATGTCTCACGTATTACTGACATTTCCCCTGCATTTCCAAAAAGCAACATAATAATACAACCAGGTTGCCTCTTCATATCCTGATTAAAAAGAGTTGCGATTCAGATATTCGAATCAGCTGCTCAGTGAAACGTTGTTTTTTGTAGTACGTAATGAGAAGGCCAATCACAATTAGTTTTTTTTATTTCAGCTTGTAAAATGTCAAACTTTGATGCGTCATGCGTGCAATAGAGTTGCGTGGATGAAGCGCTCAGACACCAAAAAAATCGGGTGAGAATGGCAGATGGGGTAGATTGTGTGATAAAAAATATGGATCCAAAACTAAGGGGGCACAATATTTTAACTGAGGGGGTATTGCACTCGTTTTCCCCCTCGTGGCGCCGGGCCTGTGTCCCCCGAATGAAAGAAAATGTATTGTCCACATCTTCAAGTAAAACCTTTGATTCACTTTACTTCAATTAATTCCAGTGAAACTCACTAACATAACAATGATATGCGTAAAGATGCTGCAAATGTGCCAAATTGTTTAGTGTTATCGATCCTTCGTCTTCTACTTAACAATAGTAAAAAAAAATATCTCGCGGCGGAGGATCCCTTACCATGCGAAGCAGATCGATAGCTTTGGGCTACGAGCCCAACAATGGAGCGAAACGATCGGCAACTGATTTTTCCTATCATATGTCGAGACCCCCCACCCCTTCAATACAATGGCAACATAAAATTGATCAACATAAAACAGCCTTTGACACCAGATCAGAAGGCTACGCGTATATTAGGCCTATAGCCTAATGAGAACGCTTTCCTTTCAGCACCAACTCCGCTGATATGCAACTTGAGCGTATTTTGAGACTGCAGTCGAGGCTGCCTATAAGACTATCTTTCCAACGAGAGTAAAGGGTGAAACATTCAACAGATGTACGAACCATTTATAACCTAGTAGGCTACTCACCACAATCAAACAAAAGTTGTTCCGATTGGCATCTACAGACAATCACTCATACCTCATCCCGTCTACAACGTTACCTGCTTATTATGACGGCTCCTTTATACATGACAGAAAACGTTGGCATTTTGACACGAAGCGCAGTTCTCCGGACACAGTCGCTCAGCTTTTCCCGCCCCTTTCACTTCCCTTTCACCATGCGCGCCTTCCGTCGCATGGTGGTCTTCCCAGAGACGAAGCGCATGATTGTTTGCCTGTCGTCGCCTTAACGCCGGCCCAAGCGCATTCATTAGTCAGTTCATTCAAAAACATCGACACCTTTAACCGCACACTAATGCCGTTACATAAGAACATAGAAATCACCCAAACCAACCAAACTCCTCGCTCATAACTCAACTCGATTTTATGGGAAGTCACCACAGAAGTCGCGGAATGTCAGTCACAAGTTCCGTTCAGTCAGTTGCTCCTCTGCTTATAGTTGCTTGGAACTCGTATTGGAAATCTCAGAACAGCCGCAGTCAAATATCTGACCTCACGTTCATGCAATGGATTAAATGTTTGGTTTCACTAAAAACTAAAAACAGTGTTGTTAACAAAATTAAAATAAATACAGCCAATATACATTTTTTATGAACATTAGTTGCCATTTCCACCGTGCGCGACCGAAAATGTATTCTTGCAGTGTGTGCAGAATGCAGCCTTTTTGTTGCCTGCTTATTCACGAAGAAAAAGAGAAAGATTCGACATTTCATAGTGTAGGCGCTGGATTTAACTATTTTCATCTGGTAATGCCTGGAGGGAGTGCGTGAATTTACGACGTCTGGGATACATCGGTTGGGGTTGAGTATGTTTTAATAAATGGATGCAGTTGTCTTGACGTTCCAAGAGTATAAATTCTCAAGTTTTTGTTCATATATGAGAGGATCTAGTGAGCCCATACACCAACGCTACATTGGTGACAGCGGTATTTGAAATGTGTCTTTGCTTTTGGATAAATTGTCTCTTTGAACAATTACTGAACTTTCTAGTCGGCTCCGCTGGCTAGCTGTACTCGTGGGTTGCGTTGGAGCATCGTGTTTGGAGGACTGATGTGGGACAATATGGATAGCAGAGGAGACGATTGTTACAAACGTACTGCTTTGGGGACTGGGTCGGTGAGTAGTATTAGAGTGGAGCTCCCGCCGCCGTTTCAGGGCGACGGTCAGAAACTGTTTGCTACGTGGATTAAACACTTCAAGGCCGCAGTGCGTGCTCAGACGAGAGGTGAGAGCTACGCGGCTACAATGGTGAAAATTCTCCCGACCAGACTTGACGGGGCAGTTTTCCTGCGGATGTACAATGTGATTATGAACGTATGAATGATAAGTTAAATGAGGCGTTTGGGCAGAAATAGTTCCTCCTATTTTTCCAGACGTGCGTGTCTGCGCGCCCCTGCCATGGGAACGAGGGTTTGGAGCAGGGGCGGACTGGCCATCTGTGTGATCTGGAGAATCACAGAACGGCCGGTACTCCAGGACGGGCGGGCCGGCCCTCCACGCACGCAGTCATCACCTGTTTTTTTTTTCCACTACTAATCTGTTTCACACTCCAGTACTGTAGGTGGCAGCAATGCACCTTCAAGTTGCACTGGCTGCTGCCACGGCCGCATTGCTTGGCCGCCTCCGCCTCTACAGTCTAAGTTGGCCGCCAAGTAAGGAGAAGAAGAGGAAGCGGGAGAAAGCGGGAGGAAGAAACTAACAGCAAAGACGTTAGAGGCTAAAAACAAACAGACATTATGCATAACGCGGCCGCGGGTAAAAAACGGAAAGAAAGGGTGGGGCTGAGAAGGCGAGAGAGACAAAATTGCGAAATTTAGATGCTGAAGCCACTAAATGTCGCAAACTAACAGAAATATTTAGTAGCACAGCCAGCAGCAGCACCTCGCAGTTTAAAATTAGCAGCAGTGAAGAAGTGAGCCAGACAGCTACGCAGCAACATGCCACCAGTGATGATGAGGGACAGAAAGATGAGCTGGTCCCACAGGCAGATACAGGGCAAGTAAGTATGGAACATGAGGAGAAAGAGAGTTACTTGCTAGGGATGATGTTAGGAAGTGATATTCAGGTTGCTACATTTTTAATGATTAACTTACAGTAGTTAAAACAGCTAAACTTCGAAAATGTTGCTGTAAAATGCCACATACAGTAGCTAATATTAAGAAATATGTTGTGCTTTTACTTTTAAAAATGTTGGTAACATTACAGTTAATACTTACAAACTTTGAAGATTTTCAAAACAGAAGTTACATTTGTAATGGTGCATTTTCATTTAGATGTGGTATTATTTGTGCAGTAAGATTAATTACTGCATAAATTAAGATTATTAATAAATTCATTTTAAGACAGCATGGAATAGACTGTATAATATGCTGTTATAACAGCATATTATATGACGTTTTATTTAACAAAGTTCGGGAGGAGCAGCTTCAGATAATTAACCCAATTAGCACAAGTGGAGATCAATCAGTAATCAACTCAATGACAATGTATAAATACACAGCAGACCTACCTCTGTTCATTGATAGTTTACCAGCATCCCTTCTCCACCCCATCTCCTCACTTCTAGTTCCATCTACTCTTACCACTACCTGGGGAGTACTCTGGGTTCATGCCTAACTCCGAGCTCGGAGCCCTCCTTCCAAACAGCACACCAAATAAGCATAAACTTTTATTGTATTAATTTTATGTAGATGTGAACTCATGAAATAATCTATTCCATGCTATCTTGGAATAAAATCTGTATTATTAAAATATTTTTTTTTAAATCCATTCCATCATTTGTTTATTCAGGATGAGCTTAGACCAAGAGCAGAGAAAGACACCCACTCCAGCTCAACTTTGAATTACTTTAAGCGCCCCAAGTCAGACAGTCACAGTCTAGAGAGTTTTTTTTCATACCACCCTCAGAAGAAGACAACACACCTGACAGTACAGAGAATGTTTAAACACAAAGATGGCACAGACAGAAAATGGCTTACATATTGTGAAGAGAACCATACCCTGTATTGTGCAGTATGTTTGGCATTTGCCAAACCAACTGAAACCAGTCCCTTCATAAGTGGAATGCAGGACTGGAACCATATCAGTCAAAGAGTTGAGGAACATGAAAGGAGCAACATGCACAGAGGTTGTGCTGAAGCATATTTTTTGAGGGCATCTAAATCAGATATAACCAGCCTGCTACATGGTCCCCAAATTGTGGCTCACAGAGATCAAGTGAGGAAGAGACGGCAGGTGTTAAAAAGAGTAGTAGATGTGGTGAAGTTCATAGGAAAGAGAGGACTGAGCTACAGAGGACAGCAATCTGAGGCAGCGTACACTCTAGATGACCACGACATTGACCACGGCAACTTCCTAGAGCTCATCATTCTTCTAGGGAAATATGATGTATGTTTGAAGGAAAATCTCACTGAGTGCATAGAAAAAAGTAAGAAGATGCATCAGTCACGGGCTAGGGGTCGCGGTGCTGCTGTAACATTTTTATCCAAAACCACTGTGAACACTGTAATTTCTACAGTGAAGTGTCTAATTCAGGAGACCATTGCAAAAGAGGTTGCTGAAAGTGAGATATTCTCTGTGCAGATAGATACAACCCAAGACATCACGTCCCATGAGCAATGCTCTGTAATTCTGAGATACGTTACAGATGCAATTCAGGAAAGGCTTCTTGCAGTGGTTAAGTGTGAGGCATCCACTGGTCAATATTTTGTCCAGATGCTGACAAATATGATGGAACGTTTTAATCTGGACATCAGTAACTGTGTCAGTAATGCTACAGATGGAGCATCAAACATGCAAGGCCAGTACAGAGGCTTCTCCACACTCCTGTCATCCAAAGCCCCAAACCAGGTACATGTTTGGTGCTATGCACATGTGCTGAACCTAGTTCTGTCTGACACAACTGAAATTGCCATATCCAGTGGGTCCCTCTTCTCCCTCATGAATGACATTGCTGTGTTCATTCGTGAATCATATCAAACACAACATCTAGTCAACATCAGTGCTGTTGCTATAATTTGGATGGTATAGTATCATAAACCACAATTAAAGTCTTGTGACATTCATGCCAAGCGTTGTTGTCGATTTTCCGCACGCCGATTGCTTTGGGCCGGGCCTAGTCAAAGTCCAGGGCCGTTTTTTAGTCCCAGTCCGTCCCTGGTTTGGAGGTATATGCGGCCGATATTTCCAGGCTCTTAGCTGAAGCGTTTCCTGATTATGACCCCGCGGCAATAAATGGGGAAAAATGTAGGCGTTTTCTTGCTGGCCTTGACCCTGCCCTCCAAGCTAAATGTCACGGGGCAACTGATATGGAGGAGGCGTTGATAATAGCGGGCCGTTGTCAGCGTGCTAGGCAAGCTATGAGAGCGAGCACGTCTGGCTCACCCTACTCTCCTCCACATCCTGCTATGGTGGCCACTCTCGATTTGCCACAGACTACTGTCATGGACTGTAAATCCCAATGCGACAGAGAAGCTCATCCATGTCGTTGAACACCTCACTTTAAAGGTGGAGAATTTGCAGACTGAAGTGAGGGACATCAGAGCACGTAGCCATGGGACTGAGAATGGTAGATGGAGCTCACCCTTTCCAGGGGCTCATCTGCATGACCCAGGGGCGCAACGAGAGCAACAGCGTGCTTGTTGCTGTGACTGTGGTGAGTTTGGCTGCAGGTCTACCACCAGGGAGTTCCAGATGGACGACCACTTGAGGGGCCGTTCTCCACAGTGCAGATACAGCTCCAGGGAATGTTCTCCACGAGAGCGAGGTATCCGAGGCACCGCTGCTGACATCTCGCCACCTAACCAGACAGTGAGGGCCCACGGGGGCCACACGATACAGAGGAACGGGAGCAAAGGTGGGGAGTGAGGTTTTTGTCTCCCTCCCGAAGATCACCATCTCCATCCCCGCACGGACAGGAGCGGGGAAACTTCCGGTAACTGGCATCAAGACCCAGATGTCAGTTTCACCACTCACGGGTAAAAATGGCAGTTCTGCAGTGATAGCTCCTGATCCCTCGATGGACTCTTGTTTGGTGGGTGAGTCCAAGCCTACAGCCCATGTTAAAGGACTCGTAGAGGGTGTTGATGTGACTGTATAAATTTATTCTGGTTCCAGTGTTTCACAGATTTCTTATGAGTTCAAAATATCTATCCCAACCTTACGTAAACGTTTGTTAGACACGCAGTACACCTTTGCACGTGCAGCAAATGGACAATTGTTGGACACTTTAGGTACAGTGACCCTTCCCATACGGTTGGATTGCAAGTATTGGGAGCAGGTTGTTCACGTAGTGCGGGGGGCAACACAGGCAATTCTGCTTGGTTTTGATTTCATGCTACAGATTCACGCTATTATGGATGTTGGTTGTGGGCTGCTCCATCTGGGAGACATCAACAGGCTCTTATGCAGGCCACCGACTTCCTACCAGAATGTTGTAACGTTTCTATGTCTGTTGATGCTACTATACCGCCGTTCAGTGAAATGATTGTTCCCGTTCAGGTAGATCCCCCCGAAAAAGTGGACTGTCAAACGCCTTGTATCTGGGCTATTTGGAGCCTGAGGTGTGTGATAACATGGGACTGGTGGTCGTACATACAGTGGCGCCGGTGAAGAATGGGCTCACTGTGGCACGGCTGATCAACCCGACTGACCATGAACTGAAATTGCATCCCAGCGCTCACCTGGGTGTATTTCACCGAGTTAATGGATGTGACTTACTCACCTTTGCAGATGTTTTTGGACCCCAACAGGTGGCCATTTCTCTGCCAGATGTATCAGACTCTCCGTTGTCTGATGGACAGAAGCAACAACTGCAGGCCTTGTTGAGAAAACATCAGGGGGTCTTCTGCTCTGGACAGGGTGGTGCAGGAAACCTCGGTCTGATCAAACACAGCATCCAAACAGGTGACCATTCCCCGACAAAGCGACGGGCCTACCATACTTCCCCGGAAAAGCGGAGGGAAATAAACAGACAAGTGCAGTGCCTCTCGGAGGATGGCATCATTGAGGAGAGCTGTAGCCCATGGTCCCCTCCCGTGGTGCTTGTCAGGAAAAATAATAATACATGGCGGTTCTGCGTGGACTATAGGGGTCTCAACTCTGTGACGATAAAAGACTCTCATCCGCTGCCACGAGTGGATGACATGCTGGACGCCCTATCCAGCGTGATACAGACCGCTTTCACCACCGGTGAGGGTCTGTATCAATTCAAGTCCATGCCCATGGGCGTCACCAATGAACCAGCGACCTTCCAGAGGGACATGGAGCTGGTGTTAAGAGGGCTGCCATGGCACATTTGCATGGTGTATCTTGACGATATACTAATCTACAGCGGTTCATTTGAGGCCCACCTCTCTGCTCTGGGGGAGGTCTTCACCCGGATTGGAGCTGCTGGGTTCCGATTGAATGCCAAGAAGTGCCATCTGGCCCGCGATCATGTGGTCTTCCTTGGTCACGTCATCTCTGGCCCGTCCCACGATCGGCTACGGAGGTCAGTGCCTTTCTAGGACATTGCTCTTATTACAGGAGGTTTGTCAGGGGGTTTTCCCAGCGTGCCGCCCCCCTCAATTGTCTCACGGGAAAGGACATCCCGTTTCGATGGACAGTGGACTGCTAGGAGGCGTTTGAGTTCTTCTGTTCATAGTTTTAGGCACTACTTGGGCCTTCTTCCGTTCACTATTGTCACGGATCACCGGCCGTTGTTGGGCCTACGACAGATCCCTATTGACACTGACAGAATGGGACGTCGTAGCCGTTGGGCTCTGGAGCTGGACCCATATGTGGTTGTGCACAAGAGTGGGGCCCCGCACACTAATGCAGATGCTCTTTCACGCAGGCCTGACCCCTATGCAGTGCAGATGGACTGTGATCCCCTTGGTGCCATCCGCACTCTGGTGAACACAGGTACTCAAATGGTTATAGACAATAACCCCAGTGCTGTGTGCGCCATGACACTCCTACCACAACCCCTGCTGCGGGCCTTAGTTCCAGCCCCCGTTCTCCTGATCTCCAGGCTCCTACAGACCGTGCTTTAATCTACACCCTGTCACATGATGGCTCCAATGTCAGGGAGCTCCAGCAGAAGGATGCAGACATTGCGCAAGTTCTGTCCTGGCTGGAAAGTGGTCAGAGACCTCCTTGGTGGAGGTTGAGGGATGCTAGTCGGGGTGTGAGGAGACTATGGCACGAGTTTCCCCGATTAACTTTCATTGATAGGCTGTTATACAGGGTTGTTTTGCTGTCAGATGCAGGGCAGTCTACACAAATTGTTGTTCCAGCTGCCTTGGTCCCGGAGGTCTTGAGACACCTGCATGGTGCCCCGCTGACAGCTCACCTGGCCTATGAACGGGCGCGCGCAAGAAGTGTGTGTTATTGGCCTTTTATGCAGCGACATTCGGACATGGTGTGATCAGTGTTACGCTTGCCAGAGGAGGAAGTCCCCAATACCCCGACACCATGCCCCTATGAGAACTTCACTGGCAGAGAGACCTTTCCAACGTGTCGCAGCCGACATACTAGAGTTGCCGGCTACGTCTAAAGGCAACCACTATGTTTTGGTTGTTGAGGACTATTTCGTTTTCGTAAATTCGTTAATCTGTTTGCCATCCCTGACCAGAAAGCCACCTCTGTCGCAGAGTGTCTTTTTAAGGACTACATTCTGGAATATGGGGTAATGGAAACGCTGCAGCTGTGAAGAAGACACACACCACACCATACAATCCGAAATCTGATGGCATGGTAGAACGATTTAATAGGACACTTATTGATCAATTGGCAAAGACCCTCCTGTCTTGTGAGGGGGAGTGGGACTCTTTTCTGTTGCAGGTCGTGTTTGCATATAACACCAGTGTCCATTCGAGTACAGGGTTCACACCTTACTTCCTCACGCATGGCAGGGAGGCTCGGACACCTGTGGACGTTGAACTGGGTCTGCTGGTGCAGGGCGACCCGGTGCTACATTGGAAAGTATAAACCGTGTAAATAAAAAAGAATTTGTTTATCAAATTCATCTAGCTGAGTTCTTTCATGAATACAGTTAGGTCTGATTACTTAGTAGTTATTATAAAATAATATAAATGATGAGGGTATTTTTAATTATGTATATATATATATATCATCTTTCAAGTGGATCAGTGGTATAAAAGATGAGCTGAGAGAGCAAATCACCCATAACGTATTTATTTCGGAAATTGCATGATTTTCTCTAATGTGATCATTTGCATACACAGATGCCAAACAGCAAAAATGTTATTATAATATATACATTTTTTATTTATTTTTTGTGAAATGGTTTTAGTATCTATCTATTATTAATACTATTTAATAATAATAATAATTGTTGGATATGATTTTGGACGTGGTATAGGAAAATAGATCCGTCAGGATATTTTAATTAGTATGTTAGATTGGTACAAAATAAATAGAGCATAAGAATGGAGGATAGACCAACAGTCATAGCAGCTATACCACTATAATTTGGGGATATGGTGAGCCAGAATTCAGTAAGCCTTTCAATCAGTTAAAATGTATATGTGAAGTTTATTACTTAACTTCAAATCAAATAAGTAAACTAATAATGGCAAACAGCTGGTTATAGTTGCATGTTTATTCAGCTTGAATGCATCAATACGTATTATATTTTGTGTCCATCAAACATTGCATTCAACAGTTGGAAATGTGTGATTCAGTGGCACCATCTGACTAAACTCTAACTTTCATTGACTTAAAATGAAATGGCCAACAAAATGGCAAACAATCCAGAATGTATTTAAATGTCCCAAATCTTATGTTTATAGGGAAACTGTATTAGAGTCATAATTAGAGAATTGGTCAGCTTCTAGTCAGCTAATTAGGGCTGATCAATTAGTCTATTTACATTTTCTAACATAAAATGGACAAACGGAGTACACAATTAATCAACAATGCTAAATAGACACAATGAAAAAGTCAACTAAGCATAGAGGCATCAATAAATTGGAGCAAAAAACAACAAGGTGCACTCCCCAAGTGCATACCGGTCAGCGTTTACATCCACTAAACATCTCTTGTTGGAACAAGTCTGGATCCAAAACCAGTCAGCCAACCACCCCCAGTGAATCAATGGGCAGAGTCAGGAACGGACTAAACTACATCAATAAAGGCTCAATTTAAGTTGGATCATGTTGGATTGGTTTTCCCTCACATAGGAAAAATGCAGCTGCTTTTCCAAAATGTGAGCTCTGATAAGCAAATAAATGAGTCAAGCATAAAGTAAGGATAATGTGGTGTTAAACCGGTGCCATGTTCTTCTATGAGACCACAACAGATGTCCAGCTAATATATCATATGGATTTCAATTGATTAATTTGGATTAAGCTTGAGGTATATTTGCTGTAAATTGCTATTGCACATTATTGTTATTGTAAAACAGTAAGAGCATTTAAATAAGAGGGAACTCAAAATATATATAACTAGATAACCAAAATATGTTGTAGCAGTTTTGAATAGTGCCTGGGTTTTCTGGTAGTTATGTTATCTATTTGGTTGTGTATATAGGTTTTGTGTATTTATGCGGCAAAAAGGGGCTACCTGTGGTTTGACTTGTCAGGAATAATTATTGTACACCAAAAACCCAAGGGCACATTTTTTATTTAGAATTGTATTCATTATATAATACTGTTGAGTAGATTGTGCATTACTTAGCTCAGAATGACAGCCTTAAAAAATATAAATACACTGAATAACCAACACAAACACACATACACACAGAGCATTTAAAGAGCTTGTTCCCTAATGATCTGTCAACAATCAGTGGAGCTTGTAAAGTAATTACTCTAAAGCACATCCATATCAAACTAAATTGTAAGTGTTAGCAACTGTGGTCATACCAATTCCATGTTCCATGTAGGTAGAATACATTATCTTAGTTAGTGTGTGTTTCTGTGTGTGTGTGTGTGTGTGTGTGTGTGTGTGTGTGTGTGTGTGTGTGTGTGTGTGTGTGTGTGTACGTGTGCGGGTCAAACCTGTGTAGAGTGAACCTCCTGCAATGCTGAATCAAGTTGTCTTTCTAATGTAACATGTCATACCTGCTACTGCCGCTGTCCCTGATCAACACTGCTGGGGCTTTCAATTTCAGCTCTGTCGTCCAACAACCCAAATAAATTAAGTTACATATGTCAATGGATTCAGAATAAATGTTCTGAATTGTATCGTGATATAAAAATACAACTAAGGAATCTGTATTTTTGTCACCAGCTTCTGGAACATCATTGGGTAGGAGTAGCTGTGTTGCCTTTGGAAGGCACAATGGATGTAAGATGGGATTCATTCTTTCAGCTCTGGTGTGAAAGAATTTTTTTTATTTCGTATATATATAATATATATGTTATAAACTTAAAAAAAATATATCATAAACTGGCTGTACAGTTTCATGTAGACTGAAGAAAGCTTAATTGTAATTATATCATTATTCATTTAATTATAAATAAATAAATTGGAAATTAAAATTATTAAAGACTTAGTGGAGAGGTAATCATTTTTATTTTGGTTTTCCATAACCTACAGAGCCCAGTTACATTTTCTAACTGATCAGTAAAGTACAAACTAGAAGCCATTGTTAATTGAATATTTGAATATTAGTGTGAACATTTAAATCAGTTTTTCTGCATAACCATTTTTTTTTAATCCGTCAAAATAGAATCACAAGTATTGCATTCAAGAAATCAAGTCGCTTCATCCCTTATGTTTATCATCCATTAACAGTAATGCATTGGGTCAATATCCAACTCCTATATCAGTGCATAACAAATAAGAACGCTCTAAACTAAATCATTGTAATTAACTGGAGCCATTCTGCCTGAAACTTGGTCAAAGAGTTTTCTGAAGCCTGTGTGGCTATATTAGATTCCATTTTCCCCTGTTTGATACACAGTGTTGAACACAAGACCAGGCAACATAGGTCTAATAATAGCTCTCTTATGAGTTTTATTTCTGTTTTGGGAGTGTTTAATAATGGAAATAGACTGGATGTGTTTACTTACTAGCTGTATGTATGGAACATGGGGTGGAAGAATGTCCAGTGAATAAATTAAGGTCAAATCCTATTGGATTTAGTTTAATTTCAAACCTAGAAATGCATTATCATCTTGGTGTGTTAACATATGGTAGAAAATGTGGAAGAGGTGCATTTACATTGCGTGGACCAACTTTGATGGCACAGCACAGATATATCAAAACCATAACACATTTTTCATGGAGACAATGCCTTGAAAATGGTTTCTATCTTAATTTACTAGATATGTGTTGTAAAATCTGTATAGATATTATAATTCCCATATGATAAGATAAAATAATGCATAAATATATAATATCCCGACCAGTTAGCTCAAGGGTTAGCCTATATGCTCCTAGGGAATAAGCTTAACAGAGATGGTTACATATAGTGCCAATCCACATTTCACACTGCCTACAATGTTTTGTATATTCTGGCCTGCTACTGATTCTCCAAGAATGCCCTGTTCAGGAACTGCAACCAATCCAAAAAAGAATTGTGGAAAACCAACCTTACTCATTCTGGGGCCAGCAGTGTCGTGTTACAGGTCTTCAATTATTATTTGAAGCAGTGACCTCAGAGCTGTCAACTGAACTGCATTCAACTGCAGTCACTGCACATTTCAAGCAACAATTATAAATTCTGAACTGATCTTAATCATGTTGTTGTACGGAGGATAAATAAAAAATACCAGGTGCCAGGTTCAAGGTTACACCTGAGTCCCAGTGAAACACCTACCTGTTCTTAAAAGTGGGGTTCATCCTGAGAGGAAATAGTCCAAGGTCTACAGGCTTGCTATCAGGATTAAACTCTAAAGCTCCCGAGACATAAATCAGAAAGTAGTCCCACAACTCGGGAAGCTTCTTGGAGTTGAGTAACATTGAATAAACCTTATTTTACCTCTGTTTGACGGGAAACAGAATTGTATGTATGTCTTTTTTCTTGAGAGGGGATCTCAAAATGACTATCATGTCTCAATAAAGCTTCATTAATTGACCATTAACTGCCAACACAGCATAGCATCTTAGGTGCCAGAGACTGACTCCTCCCCCTGAGATTGACAAATGAAAATGAAGTATGCCCTGGAGTACATTATTTTTTCCTGTTCTTTCTCTTACACCAAGAATGCCACCAAGGGTGCCATTACGCGTTCGGTGACTTCAATTGTAATAGGGAAATGATAATGGTCAAATTCAGGCTATCTGATTAAACTATATAATAATAATTACACGTACCAGTATATGAGCGAGAGTCCATCGAAACGCTCAAGCTCTCTGCCCCTTTGTTTCAGAAGAGACATATAGATTCCAAAATATGGTCAAATTCTTCGGCTCGACTTTGGTCAATATGAGCTCAAGAAAAAAGAAAAAAGACATCCCAGAGATGGGAATATAGTCATCACTCCCTCCGCAGTTGAAGTGAATTGACGAACTGTGAGCCAGGCCGCTTCCCTTAGCTGACTAGGTAGGTGAATGTGTCAGCACTCATTTCCTTTCAAATCAATAAGACAGATTGTTCACAGTTGGAGAAGAGGTTCAGTTTGTTTGTTTATAACCTGACGTCTACACAACAACCGATTTTACTGCTGACTGACCCAAACATGTCTGACAAAATATTAATCGCACAGTCACAATATCAGCTGTAAGGGTATTAGACAAGAACATGACATAATAACACTGTGTGTAGAACCTGACTGAGGGACGCTTTTGTGCTTAGTAATAGCATCTCAGTTTAAACGTGCTCTCCCTTAAGTGCACAATAATTATTCAAATATAGGTCTAGTTTCCATTTTTTATGTGTCTATGTCTCTTATAGCCACAATGTGTGGCTACAAGAGAGTGGCTACAAGAGAGTGGTCTACAATTAGCTCGTAACTTAAAATAACCTGGACATATCTGTATTCAATGCTGATCAATAGTGATTTCAATAATTGTATAAATAAAAAGTCACATCCTATAACTGATGTATTCTACAAATAAATATGCTATTCCTCTCTTTCCGACTTTCCCAAAACACATCCCACTCACACCACCCAGGCAGCTGAGCTACGCTAGTTCGCTTCACACAGTTGCACTACCAGTTAGAGTGGATAGAATACTGTTATTTAGTTGTTACTAACTGGTAGGGGCTCAATTGTACACATTGCAAGGATTAAAAAGAAAATTGAATAAAAGAAAGGGTTATTTCTTTCAGATTGAGTCTTTTCAAATAACAGTTTGGTTAAATAACACCAAACCATCATAATGGTTGGTGAAATATCAGAAACCATTGTGCTGTTTGGCATTACTCATTTTAAGATTTAAAACAATTGAATAGCTCAAAATTTTAGGAGACAATGGAAAAACGGATAAAAAAAATTAACAATTGCTTGTAGATCAACATTCAACATGATCTTCACATGTTCCACACAATTATTGTCAATTTGGGGCAACCCTTTTACATTATTATGCTGCTGGTAAGATTTTAGAGTGGGGGCTAAGCAGAAAAGAGGGGAGAGAGCCATTATGAAACTAAACAAGCAAAAACACCCTCTCTGCTTCCTCCCTCACTACGTTTCTCCACTATTGAGAAGTGCTGCACTCACGCACCTGTGACTGGCAGGCAAGATGGATTCCCGGACCCAATCATGGAAAACATGCCCCGCTTTGTCAATAATTAGCCGGGAGTGGTCTAAAATCGAAATGGGCTCACACAGAGGCAGGCACAGTCAATGTGGAATGGATATTCTCACAGTGCATCCCTTAAATCACCCTTTAAATTAAATACTGGGTTTATAGTGCAGTAATAGATCCCGGAGCAGTGAGAAATTTGAAATATCCAGGTACATGAATGCACATTTTTATCAAGAACACGCACAAATGGGGCATTAATGAAGCTGAATGGCATGACAATCTACAATAACGTTAGTAAAGATCATGCCACCCAACAGGATGTGGGTTGCAATGCCAATTCACCTGGAGATGAAGCAGCTGTTACATCAGCAAACAGCAATCACCAATAAACTGGTTTAAAAGAGGGAGAGCCTGGTGAGATTAAAACAAGGAGGTCCACGGCAGAACAGAAAAGAAAGTTTAAAATAGAAGACCCCCTTTTGAGATGTCTGGTGTAAAAGCAACGTGGCAAGGTGTCTTATGATAACCAGAGGGTGGGCGGCGAAATCGCGGCAACAGACGCAGCTGTTGGTGGTATAGGCATAAACCCCCTGCTAGACTTAGCACGAAAGCATTACGTCTGGTAGCGTTGCGTCAAGCCCTACGGATACGCTCCGACTCTAATCAATGAGAGCTGCAACACTTAGCCTGTCTGACGAGCAGCAGACAGAAGTACCATGCTCAGCAAAATGCTAAAATAGACTTGAGGACATGATCCATTTTCGACCAACTCCAATTTGGCCTTAATGTTAAATAAATCAAACTAGATCGCCAAACAAACATTTTTTTTAAACTGGTCGCAGGACAGCTGTCTGGACGACGTCAGGTCAGGACGGGACCTGGACGAGACCCATTTCGACCAACTCCAATTTGGCAGTTTGTTGAATAAGAATTACTAGATATTTCTAGCATTATGTACATATTATACATATATTGTAAAATAAACGTCCCACAAACATTTTAAAAACTGGTCGCAGGACAACTGTCTAGTCGATGTTGCGTCAGGGTGTGACCCATATTCGCAAAAGCAATTTGACCGTATGTGTTGTAGAGTGGGATATGACCACTAGGGGCAGTAGTGCCATTGTTGGGCACGGAGACTTCCCGCTCTCTCCCCTGAGTTAGAAGTTGATGCATGGTCACCATCAATAAAGAGTGATGAGCAAAGTCTGTGCCTGTCCAGTTACTAATTAGTATTCCCAATATACTACAGTATGTTTAATCATATAACTTGGTTATGTGGACAATATATATATTTCAGTTATACAGTGAAATAAACGCATCACCAAACATTTTGTCAGGTCAAAGTAAGACTTAAATGGACGTCATGATATAATGACCTATTCACACAATATAATTATCAAAATGTTGACAAAAGTTGTGGAAGTCAGATGGCCCTTCAGATTAAACCAAATTTTTTTTATCTTGATAGTCTCTCACCTCTCTACTAAGAAACTCTAACAAATAATACTTTTGTATTGTCGAACTAAGGGAACTACTTTTCTCAGCGTATTGTATTCGTCCAAGGACCACACAGGTTGTTTTGATTAACTCCCTTTTAATAATGGCAGACACACGTTATCGAACGCTATAACAAACAAACATGAACTTCTCTAAATCTCTAACCGTATATCGCTCCTCCCAAGGCCCGCCCCCTTCTCCTGAGCACCCAATCACAACATTAGCACAATGCACACAAACAACCTAGAACCGTTACACTGCATCCCCCCCCCCCCCGAGAAAGTCCCTCGACCCCGAGGGGGCAAACAAAGTCTTCAAACCGGCTGGGAGCCCGCCTCCGCGGCCGATGCCCCAGCTGTGGAGCGGCTGAACTGTCTGGAGAGGTCAGGTTCCTCTCTGGTGTGGTAGCAGGGGGCTGCGGGGGGAGAGGGGAAGGGGGCTCAGAGTTTGGTGTGAGGGAAGCCCCACCCCTGTAAGGGGCAAGCCTGTCCCTATGCAATGCCACTTTTCTGCTTCTAGGTGGCAGCTGAACCCACCTCCCCCATCCTTTCTAACATCCAACTTAGAACACCGTCCCTTCTTCCTGCGGGGGCTGTACACCCACACCAGCTCCCCAGCCTGAAAGTCCCGCCTCTTGGACTTCACATCATAATTCCTCTTCTGTCTGATGCCAGCCCTCTCCAGCTGATCCCGTGCGAAGGCGTGTGCAGACTCCAGGCGGTCCTGGAGCCTCCTGGCATACTCTCTCCCAGGGGCCACGGTAGGGGTGTCGGGGGGTCTGCCAAATGCCATCTCTGCTGGCGTTCGCAGCTCCCACCCCAGCATGAGCAGGGGTGGTGTGCAGGATATGGAGTCCTGTACCGCTGACCTGTAGGCCATCAGCACAAGTGGAATGTGTGTGTCCCAGTCACGTTGGTGTTCAGCTAAGAGGATAGCAAGTTGTGCGAGGGTTCGGTTGAACCTCTCAACAAGTCTATCGCTCTGAGGGTGCAGGGCTGTTGTCCGGGTTTTGTGCATCCCCAGCCGCTTGCACATGGTGGCAAACACCGTTGACTCAAAATTGCGCCCCTTATCACTGTGAATAATCTCTGGAGCGCCAAACCTTGTGAACATCCCCTCTACCAGGGCGTCAACAACTGTCTCTGCCCTTCTGGTCAGGGAGGGCATAGGCCTCAGGCCATTTTGTGAAATAGTTCATTGCTACTAGTACATAGCGGTTCCCCTTGTCTGAGCGAGGAAAGGGCCCCATAATGTCTACAGCCACTCTCTCCATCGGTGCCCCCACTGCCTGCTGCTGTAGCTGAGCGTGAGACTGGTCTAGGGGGCCCTTGTGTGCGGCGCATGCATCGCAGCGCCGACAAAAGTCCTCCACGTCTCTTTTGAACTGCCCCCAATAAAACCCCTGTCTGAGGCGTCGGAGTGTTTTAGAGACCCCAAAATGCCCCGCCCCCACAGTCCCTTGAGCGGTTTTGAGCACTGCCTCCCTAACTGCCCTGGGAACAACAACCTGCCACCTCTCCTCTCCGGTGGCCGGCACCTTCCACGCCCTCTGTAGCACGCTGTCTCTGACACGCAGTACATCAAACTTGGCCCACAGTCCCTTGATTGCCGGTGGGCGGCCAATCACCTCCTCCCAGGGTGGTTGACTCCCCGACTCCACCCACTGCAGTACAGGCTCCAGGTCCACATCCTGAGCCTGCTGGGTCCTCCATTCCGCCACATCTACCACCTCCAGCGCCTGGGAGGTCGGACAGCCCCAGTGCAAGTTGCAGCTCTCCTCCTCACACAGTTCTCTTTCACGTGCCTCCCTCCTCTCGCAATGGTGGCAATCGCCAGATGCACAAGGTCGGTGAGACAGAGCGTCCGCGTTAGTGTGGCGGGCTCTGTGCATGACTGTACGAAAGGAGTTCTTTCAACCAGCGGGCGATCTGTCCCTCCGGCTCCCTGAAGGACATCAACTACTGGAGGGCGGCGTGGTCAGTTCTGACGGTGAAGGGCCGGCCGCACAGGTAGTACTTAAAATGTCTAATCGCCATCACGACAGAGAGCAACTCTCGCCGCGTGACGCAATAGCGCTGCTCAGCTTTGTTAAAGGACTTGCTGAAATACGCCACCACCCTCTCTCCATCCGGCCCTACCTGAGCCAAGACAGCGCCCATGCCAACATTGCTGGCATCTGTGTCGACCACAAATGGTAGGACAGGGTCGGGTGCGGCCAGGATAGGGGCTGTTATCAGCGCCTCTTGTAGAGAGGTGAAGACCTGTTGACAGTCCTCTGTCCATGAAAAGTCAGTATCTTTCTGTAGAAGAGGGGCGGCTGTGCAGGAGAAACCACGCACAAACTCTCATGGGGGCTAAATCCCCGGTTATCGTCCGTAGCTGTACTGAGGTATTTTGTACTACTGTACTGCTTGGGAGAATGTTGGGCCTGACTAGTATTGCAGTGGAGCCCGTATCCACTAGTGCCATGCATGCAACCCCCTCCACTGTGATAGGGACATGGCAAAAGCCCCCAGCACAGGTCCAACCCACCGCAACCACTGAACCCACGGCGTCGTCTGCTTCTGGGGGGAGTGAAGCCCTGTTCCCCCGGCTGTGCTGTTGGGCTCCTCCGCTGGTGGTCGCTGCAGGTCGGGTAACCATGTCAGGGGTCTGTATCTTCCCGATTATACAGACCCCTGGTCGTTTCCCTGGGCTCCGGAAAATGTGGGGCACTGACGGCGTAGATGGCCAGGTTGGCCACACCCCCAGCAGACCATGGCGCGGCGCCGAGGTGGTGTAGGCAGGTAATTGCGAGTGGACTGGAGTGAGGCAGCACGGATCAGTTCCGTCAGGTCCGTGACCCACGTTGGCTTTATTTCCGCAGTATTCTCCTCAACAGCAGTTTTCGACACTGCAACCCCATCAATCAACCGACAGTCTGGCAGCACCGCTCCCACAGCTTCCCTCTCTAGGGCCAGTTCCAGCGTGTCCTGTACAGTCTGGGGGCGTGCTAGTTGTGTCTGCACACGTAGCTCCCTGGGCAAGAGCGCTTGAATGAACTGGTCTCTGGCCAGCTCACTCAGGACCGGCGGCGGCATGTGGGCGTAGGCCCGCCTAGCGAGGCATTCAATATCACTAGCCAGCGTGCGAAGTGGCTCACCCGGTTGCCTACGCCTATTGCACAATTCAGACCTAAGCACACCTGGTTGCGAACACTGTCCAAAACGTCTCTGCAGGGCTCCGGTCAAAGCCTCATAGTCCTGTCTCTCTTCAGGGCTAAGTACGAGGAGGCATGACAGCGCATCCTCCGTAAGGCATAATGCCAGCTGCAGGGCTTTAACCTCCCTTGACCAGCCTGTAGCCTGTGCTAATAATTCAAATTGTGCTTGAAATGCTTCCCAGTTCGATTTACCAGAGTATTTCGGAGTCTTCACGTTGAAAGCAGTGTGGCGTGCGCCGGCATCTCTGTCACCGCTCGTCTCCTCGCACCGCGATGCTGTCGCGGCGTCTCCGCGACGTGTTTCACCGGGGCCGAACCTCGCTTCAGCTGGACTCACTCACGTTGTATCTCTGCTCCATCACCCGGCGGAGTTCTTGTGCGTGGTCCCGCGGTAATCCGTATGCCTAAAGGAGTCCTAAAGGCGTAGTTGCATCCCAATCTGCAGCTGTGCCCTCAAGAATGTTTCCCTGCTATAACACTGGAGTGTGCCCACTGTTCGGGGTCACTACAGAGCTTCAACCTCTGTATGCTTGTTGTGTTGAGTGGCCTCACTGCAGAGACTATTTTTCTTCTTTTTATTTTACAATAAAATAAGTTTATTCTGAGAATTTCCACCCCAGCAGTAAAGAGATAGTCCACATGGTGCAACGAGTCTGTGCAGCGCTTCATTTGAAGCAATCTATCAGGGTATGATTTTAATATAATTATTAATAAAAAATACAGGTTAGGTTTTAATGGTAATTCACACAATAATCACGGCTTTTCCGTGTATAACATGCCAATTGCGGGACCTCGATATCGCGGTCGTTTGGACGTCGGTCAGATAAACAACGTCGAAATAATGTTGGTCGATTCAACGTCGTGTCAGATACCGATGTCAAGAAACCTTTCGTAACTGCCCCAAAAATCGACCCCCTTGCGAACTCAATGACCGACATCGCATCGACGCTGACTGGACGTCAAAATGTTTGGTGGGTTTAGAGTAGATTACATTTTGATTCTAATTATTTTGCCATGTTTATTTGCAAACTAAATATTAAAGAAGGGGAACGAGGAAAATGCTTTATATGATCATGCTTTCTGGGCTGCCGAGAGCTCTACAATTTTGTTTTTATTGGACACAACCGAACTGGTGTCTGCAGCGCTGTTTGAACGATGTGCTTCCTGGCGATGGCTGGCAGCACGCATCCAGACCAGCCACAGGTGCATATTAATATTTTGGTGTGACCTACAGCAATGCGTCAGCAACGAATAATTACTCATGTCTGTTCTGCTTTTCCCGACTGGGTCCAGAGCGCTACAATGCCAGTTCAATCAGGAGAGACTAGTATTTAAATGATCCACATTTATTGACACATTTGGCGATTAGACACCATCAAATTATTCTTCATGGGGACAATGGATCCATGAAGTATGCCGGGATATGATACCACCCAGATGGTGTCTAGACGCTGGTGGTGGTGTGAATATCAATAGAGGGCCTCGGCCCATGAGGACGTAATCTCATTCTCCGTAGACAGGTAGCGCTTAATCATAGAGGTGAAGGGGATGGAGGAGGGCAACAGACAAGTGAAAAGCATGGATGAGAGACGTTTATATACTCTGCGCCTTGGTGTGCAATTGTACTCCTGTGAATGCAATGAGGTCCTGATTGCTTGAGAGATGAAGGGGAGGGGCCTGCGATGACCGCTTGGGAATTTGGAACCCAACATAGAGCTATGAGAAATCGAAGGGGAATGTCGTCTTCCTGATTTACCTTTAGCTTAACCTACATTTCAATCAGGAGAGACTAGTATTTAAAATGAACCATAACATTTATTGACAACACATTTGGCGATAAGACACCATCAAATTATTCTTCATGGGGACGATGGATCCATGAAGTATGCCGGTATATGATTCCCCCGAAAATGTAGTGGAAGTTATTACCTTGACGGGTGAGAACGGCACCTAATGATGACAACATATAATTAATACATTACATGAATTAATTCATTCTCAGAGAGCAGTGATTGCAGAAGACATGTAGTGGAATGAATGAGTAATGACAACCGGAAGCAGAGAGTTGCTCAGCAAGCTCGAATTGACTTACCAGCTATGGGAGACGGGAAAGCCAGCAGTGACTTACGGGAGACAGGTAAGCCAGCAGTGACTTTGGAAGACCCGGACGCAATTATATGTTTGGAAACCCCAGCGATGGAAGGACAGTAAACCAGCAATGCATACGATATGAATAGAACACCCATTAGGGGCACGTAGAGATGGTAATAGTTTACGTGACCACGATGGCAATAGTGAACATGACCACGATGGTCCTATATAACTAGTCTCACAAATCCGACCCTAGATTAATATCTGAACTTTGATTTATTCACCAGCTCTAATGAGTTTAGTTCATTACAAAACAACATAGTTCGCTTCCGAGTTCAAGTCGTTAAAAGTTGGTTTCCAGCAGAGGCTCTGCCCCATTTATCTGCCCAGAAGTCCAGCAATAACAAAGGACTGATGGAGCGGAGATAAGAGACTAATTTAGTTTATCGTCCCTCTATTATTTAATAGAAGGAACTCATAGCCCACGGTGTACGTGACTGCAATTTTTCTTTACTTATAATGATAAGACAATGATACAACCACCAGCTAAATGCATAACCTACTATGGAAGTCATGGCTTGAAATGCGTGAGGGTGACTTTTTTTTCAGCATCTGAAACACCAACAATATTAAAAAGTAATAAACCTTGAACTATGTACGGACGATATGCCTTGTTGAAAGGAGTGGAAAGGTGGATCGTTCATTTCGAGTATTACTTAGCATCAAAAGCAGGGCTGTAGTGAAGGCTAAACGTTAGTGATGTGTGATTCATGAACGATTCATTCAAAAAGGTAAGTACGATTTATATCTGCGAGTGGATCGTTCATTTCGTTCATTCGTTTTTGGATTTGCACATGCCATTGCTTCTATGATCCGGTACGTACGATCCGTATCTGCGAGTGGATCGTTCATTTCGTTCTTGGTTTTGCACATGCTCATCACTTTATGGAGACCCTTTTTCTATGTGGTGTTTAAATGTGTGTAGTAAAGTAGATCCTCAAACGCATTGTTTCTTCATGTGCCAAAATAAACCTAATTATGGTAATTTATTAGGAAAATTAGCATGTTGTCTGCTTGTCGGCTTAAAAACTCCTAACGGGTACGACTTCACTGTGTTACCGTAGATCACCCAATATAGGCGCAAGCGCATCAGACTACCGTACTTGACACACATTATTTCTATGCGCAAATGAACAATCCGACTCGAAACGATTTGTTCATTTGAATGAACGAGATCCGAACATCTGAATCCGAAAAAAGATCTGAACCTCGCATCACTCCTAAACACACGTAAACTGCGTTTACGCACCTCCTACATTTCTGAAATAGCGTTAATGCTCTAAATAGAGTTTACGCAAATAAAACAAATTCTGGAGTAAAGAGTTATTGTTTTACATCTTTGGGGCAGCTGGGCTCGTGACAGAGCCGTATAATGGGGCTTGCTCTTGCTATCCAGCTCTAGCTGTCAAAGGTTTGCTTGCATGTCTGGAATCATGTCAAATTTATAAACGGTTCTTTTTAAAACGTGAAAAAAGCAAGCCTCATCCTGCCGATGCCAACTAAAGATAAAAGGGAGATACAGAGAGGAGGAACAAAGAGGAGAGAAAGGAGGAACCCAAGAGAGGAGAGACAGAGAGGAGATTCAGAGAGAGGAGGAACAGAGAGGACAAACACACATTTGGACCGCAAAACAACACCAACAATTTAAAAAGGATAACCCATGGCTTATTGTCAACGGGGAATATGTTGGGTGTCAAACATGCAAAAAAAGTCACATCCCATGGACAATTTAAAGAAACAATCATGTGTCTGTCAAAATAATGGTCAACAATAGCTACAATGGTGACCACCAATATCCACAAAAAAGGTATTGTGGCAAAAAGCCACAATACATAGAAGAGCTACTGACACACGGTCACGCCCCTGCAAGCCAGCACCTCAAGTGGAAAAAGGGGCACTCTGGGCGGTGATTCTTCTTCTTATATTATTAGTGGGCATGCTAGGTAGTGATGTGATTTATAGTTTTTTTAATATTCAACTTTTAATAGTAAATGTTCCCATTGAAAGGCATTGTGGGATGTTCATTCTACTGTAGATGCAGTTTGTTATATCACATTTTGTACTACATTCTCCAAATAAAAAAACTAATATTCTGAATATACTTTTTTTACCGGTATGTTGTGGTCCGCCATACCTTGATCACAGAAGTCATAGTTTACCCACCTCTTTTTTGTTTACAACTACAGCCCTGATCATAAGTGGGTCTAGTATCAGCATTGAAGAAACGCTAGAGCATTCGCACCACGGCAGGAATTTATGCAGGGAGATAAGGTTGAGACAGCCAGTCATGAATGCCTATGCTCCATATATTTGACCTTGAAAATACCTCCCAAAACCCACAGATGGATAATCATCTGTAGAAAAGTTTAAAATAATACAATAATAATAATAGAAGTGATCAGTTTAGGAACAGGTTGCCAAGTCGAGAAGCCTGGTTATGAACAGCTGCCTTGAGGCACATAGGCAGAGATTGACATGTGTATGAGGGAAGAAAAAATGATACCGGCATCTTGCCTATCCTCTGTGCTGATGACAACGTAACGTAAATCTCTGATACCAAGGCTACTTTACTTTATTTTATCACCCAACTCACCCAACTCAAGCCCGGAAGAGCACTTCTCCGAGCACAGGAGACTACTTGCTAGCAATACGCAGAGACTCAATGGTAGAAACGCCAACGGATATCCAGGCTGGGAGGTCTCCCCACACCATTATTATTGAGCGTTCTAAACCTGTCACACAATGCTGAACACGACAACATGACGCCTAAACTACCAATCAAAGCAACACTGTTAATAAAGGAAAGAAGTATTAGAACACACAATAATGATATAAACGAAGGATGTACACCTCCGCCCTGGTTCATGCTGGGTAGCAGTGCACCCCTAAATGCTTAAAGAATTAAGGCAGTTTCACCATTTACTGCAGCAAAATGAGGCTGATATAAATGCACATACATTTACAGTAATCAATAGTATATTACAAACATTAAACCACTGATTGGTACCATACTCTGAACATAACTAAAATAATCCAGTTAAACCCACCTAAATTCGATTTCGGCTCTGGCCACCAGGCGATGTACTGCCCCTGTTCGCCCCCTGTTAACATATAGACTAATATGTTATTATATTGTGTTCTTACACTGGTACAATCATGCCCTATGAGAGATGTACAACTGCGCATGTGCGAAAATAAAGAAAGGGCATCCCCCCGGTTCTGGTTGAAACACCAACGATGAACATGTGTGTTTATTCCTCCGTTAAGTAAACCGGTATTCGTGTCCTGAAGATGACAGCACTAACAGGTTATGGGCCCAGCAGGGAACATGGAAGCCGATGGAATAGATTATGTTTCGACGAAGATGAAAAAAACTACGAGTTATGAGAGACGAAGTTTTTGGGGCACGTGCGTTTGCTAGGGCTAAAGGCCGCCATATTGAGCGTGGATGAAGACGAAGAAGACGAAGAGAAAAATGAAGAAGCCTACGCCGAATTGATACAGGTGTTATGTGTACGGCAGAACAAGCGGACCCAAATGCAGGACACAGAACAGGCAGAGACGAATAAAGGGGCCAAGGAATTTATTTGGCAGGCTAAGAGTAGTCAGGCAGGCAATGTTCGGCAACGGAGAGGCAGGCAGGCAGGGACTCGGCGACAGGCGGATGGTCAGGAAGGCAGAGGTTTGGCAACGGTAGGCAGGCAGGCAGGCAGGGACTAGGCAACAAGCAGGTGGTCGGGAAGGCAGAGGTTCGGCAACGGACAGACAGGCCGGCAAAGTTCAGCATAAGCTGATGGTTCAGGGGCAGGAACAGGAACAGGAATCGGAATAGGAACAAGAACTGGGGAGATACAAAATCTAAAGGCGGGGGCGAAGATACCGACGAGTGTGGGGTAAACAACGAACTAGCACTGGCTGTGTGAAAAGCCAGTGCTTAAGGACTGTGGGGGTGATTGGTAATTGACTGCAGGTGTGGATAATCAGAGGGAGCACGAGGGGTAATGGAGGCAGGGTGTCACTAGGTGGCGGAAGTGGACGGAACGGGAGAGGGTGTGACAACTCACCTGTTTAAAACACACACAAAAAAGACTATACCCTTTTTAGATTTTGATATCTGGATGCTTTATTCTAATAAAGCAGCTGCCAATCTTGTTTCAGCAACTGACTTAGTTCCAATAAAGAGTTAAGATATAATGTGTAACTTCTATCTTGAACTCACTGTTGACACACACAACCCATTGATTTTAACCAAACTATGTGAAGTCATAGCTCTCTTTACAATATCCCACGAGTATTGTGGGAAGGCAAGAGTCCAAATTTTCAGAGGCCAAGCTCAAAAGTATTGAAATAATAAGGCGATGATTAATGATGAAGCTTAAAGCATGTCACCATTCAATGTAAGGTGGGGTGAGTGAAACCAGGGTGGAGCTGAGAGTCCGAGGAATGCTTTGGACCAGAGAAACCTGTCAATCAAGTCCCAAAATGTAGGTTGGGGGATCTGCATATAGACATGGACATGAAAAAATGCCTTTTCAACTGGAGTCTTGTTGAATGCAGCATCTAGTTTCAAAACATCTTATCATTGGAGGCATTTCGGCACTGACTAATGCTGATCAACTATCAGATTTATTTAAAAAATGTATGTCCAAGGGGAGTTATTAACTTATTAATTTACTTATTAATTTACAGACCAAAATGCCTCTGGATACAAAATGAATATACCTACAACCGATCAGAGCAATGAAATGTGTGATACAGCAGTCATCTTTGTTGTTTATGAATATCCTCAACGAAGCTCCCATACAGCCCTGCATGTGACTTTTAGGGGCAGGTAAGTCTAAAGGAGTGATAGAGAAAGTGTCAGCTCCTCCTCCATTTATAAAATATATGCAACAAAAAAAACAAGTGAAGGAGGAAGGGAGTGTATCCTCTAAATCTGGCAGAACAGGTTCCTGCATGCAGGTGAGTTCATGAAAACACTCCTCATGTGTCATACCATGATGAGGTGTGGTGCACATAATTGTCTCATAACCGTGTCTGATGACCCATGCACAGAGAGATATGGCAACACAGGAATGCTGCTGCTGGTGTGTGTGTGTGTGTGTGTGTGTGTGTGTGTGTGTGTGTGTGTGTGTGTGTGTGTGTGTGTGTGTGTGTGTGTGTGTGTGTGTGTGTGTGTGTGTGTGTGTGTGTGTGTGTGTGTGTTGCTAAGCATGCCTTTTTTAGATTGCTTTGTCAGTTACCTTTTCAGCCTGTCATCAATTGTGTGCCTACGGTTTCATGGGGTGGGGGTGTGTGGGTGGGAGAGATAGTCAATATACTATCCCTCCTATACTAAACTACACTAATATTATATTACATCTTTAAATGTTACACCATTGAATTGGGAACTTAATACAAATGTAAGTGTTAATTGCCTTCTCTGGCATTATCGTTTAAGCATTTTTACTGCTGTCCTCACTAGTTGCCATGGGTGGAGTCACTATAGCTTGGAAACGGAACATCTCTGTTCTTGGATAAACACAGGAATTTACATATCTGAAATATTTCCTTAGTCAGCCACTTAGTCCTTAGTTGCATTAATGTCGACATGGCCATTTATGATTGGGATAGAGAAAGAAACAATGAAACGGAAAATATGTATGATATGTGCTAATAGAATGTGTCATGGCTCATTTATGTTGCTGTTTACACTAGGTAGCCTATGTATTTTGTGTCTGTGAGCACATATAGGTGGCTTTGTGTTCATGTGGGTGTGTGTGTGCATGACTGCAAATGGGTGTGTGTGTGTGTGTGTGTGTGTGTGTGTGTGTGTGTGTGTGTGTGTGTGTGTGTGTGTGTGTGTGTGTGTGTGCGTGTGCATGCATATGTGTAAGTGTGTGATTGGGTTAAGACATCCCTGTTCTGGACACACCCTTTATATTGTCACAGTGATCATGTCAACCTTTTCACAACTCAGGACCTCCCAGGGTGTGGCAAAGACGCCTTCATAGACCTTGTGAGTGGTCCATAATGCCCTCCCTCATTCCCAAAAGATAAAGGAACATTCAAGTTATTGAATAAATGGACCCCTGATACAGAACACTAGATAGGAAGAAGTTAAAATGAATAAAAATATAACTAGCTATTAAATAGTCACTAGTTGTTTAATTGTATTGTATTAAGTATATGAATGATTATATTAATTATACATTTCAAATTGATTAATTTTATTTTGCTAAATCGATAGAGAATTATACATATTTGTCACCCCATGACTTAATTTATGTTGCTGTAAGAGTAGGCTATGCATTTGAGTGTGTGTGTGTGTGTGTGTGTGTGTGTGTGTGTGTGTGTGTGTGTGTGTGTGTGTGTGTGTGTGTGTGTGTGTGTGTGTGTGTGTGTGTGTGTGTGTGCACGTGCCTGCATATGGCTGTGTGTGTGCAAATGTGTTTGTGTGTGAGTGTAACAAAGTTGGCATGGGTCCTCGTAAATCATTTGGCATAGCGGTTAAAGTGCTTGTCTTCCAATCCTGGGTAGCGGTGTGGTGTGGGAAAACCGACGGTTACAATGGTGCCGTGATTCAATAAATAGAGACCGAGTTTTCTCAAATTTCTGCACCAAACCTTGCACTCTGCATCTTTCGATTTAATTTCAGAAAAAAATGAACTGTAAATAGTCGAGAGTACGATCCACGTATGTAAAAACATATTTGGAAAGCCCATCCTAAGCTCCGGCTGTGATGGAGACGAATGTGTGAAACCCCATTTATTCTCCCATAGGTCATTTTACTTTGGCAACATGGGCAGGGATTATATCACTTACGAGGTCTATTTTTTTCTTATTATTTCTTGCCTTGTTGTTTAGATGTCAAATGGCGGAAGGATTCCAGCATTATCCCCATTTGAATTTGTGTCTTATTGTTCATATACAAAATATAAAAAATTTAATGGAATTTTTTTTTAGATCTACCAGGTTGAAAAAATGTTGGATACAACCTGGTAGATCTTTCATGGCTTAGGTGCACAAAAGTGTGTGGGTGATTTTGTCACGTGTTTGTGTGTGTCACACATGTGTGTGTGTGGGGGGGGGGGGGGGGGGGGTGCATGCCTCTGTATGTGTTTTGACCTATAACCTGATGTTAAAGATAAATAAGAGAGACAAAGACATAGAGAAAATCTACACACACACAATCATCAACATAAATAAAGACGCATAAGTAAAATAAGTGGTACTCAGTAAGGTTTTCATCTGTATGGCATGTGGTATGTGGTAACCGAGTCATATTAAATGCCAATGGACAGGGCAAGTATCAGGTCAGCATGGCAGCCGCACCTTAGGGCTCCACCTCTGCAGGGAATGCATGGCTGTAGCGGTGACAATAGAGGATACCTTCAACTGCATTCTGTAAGGGGAATAGACACCCATGATCACAACAAAGCTGTGTGTCCATAGTCACACACACACACAAACACACACAATGTAAAATGGATTATTGTGCCAGATGATCTTTTAAGTTGTGTATGTCATTGCTTCACTGCTTGTGAAGTAATGATAGAAGATCGAAAAAACCTGTTGGCATTCAGTGTTGACTGAATCTTAGTGATCATCATCAGAATGTGGTTGTACCAGTCAGAGCCATTGAGGCATTCCATTCAAGGTACTCAAGGTCTTGCAAGACCACACCCTATGTGTGAAGTTTCTGCCTATACTGTATACTCCACTGCAGATCCCCAACTACTACTACTACACTTAAGCGAGTTATATGAGTTCAGACACACAATAAAAACTTAAAGTAGGCCCTGATAGAACACAACAAAATAAGTTGTAACACTTTACTACAAGGGTACAATAATTAACCATTACTTATCATTAGTTAATGTAGTAATAAGCATGAACTAACATCAGTTTATTAACAGTTAACTAAAGGGCTAGTTATAATTGACTAATGGGGTTCATATTAACTAAGGTATTAATTTATATCTTATTTAATAGGGTTAATTAAGCAGAATAAAATAAAAAGGTATAAAAGAATACCTCAGTTAACATGAACACCATTACCTTAGTACATTTACCTAACTTTATTTGAAATGTTTTTAATTAACAGATATGAATTATATTATATTAATTATACATTTTCATATTGATTAATGTATTTTGCAAATCGATGGTTCAATGTTTAATTATTTATTTATTTATCAAATTTGTTCTGTGTGAAGAATGAATGGAATTAGTGATAGTACTTTACAATGAATAATCTTTTAATAATAACTTTAAATAAAGTTTAAACATGGTGCCTGGTTTTCTTTCAACCTAAGAGAGCACAAGTCACGCCACTCTACGTCTCCCTCCACTGGCCTTCACATCCAAGTTCATTGATGTTAACGTTCCGTGTGTCGTCTCAATATCTGCACGCATAGGGTCTATCACTGCCTCCACTATGTGGAATACATTTTCAGTCTAGACAATTGGCATGTGGGGTACCTTGATGGTGGAATGAGCAACCTAGCTCCATTGGAACTGTCAAATCATTCCATTTGAACGTTACCTCTTCCGATACCATCTCATGTGTGATCTGTGCACTTTGTTGTTTTTTCTTATGTTCTTAGCTTGTGTTTTTGTGTAATTGAATTTGACGTGTTGAAATTACAATGCACTTTGCTGAGATGTAAGTGATAATAATCTCTATATTTCTGAGATGTAACTACATACTGTCTATGATAGGATACTGTTTTTATTATTATGCCTATTGTGCCTAGGTTAAGTTATGGGGAGGTACAATTAATTCCAGGGACATTTGTGAAAGTCAGACAGACTCAACATTTCTGATCCCTGTTTCATTCATCACTATAAAGCTTGAACTGTAAATTAAGAAATACACCACGGTCACTACCAATCAATCCCAATTTAGCCTTTATGCCAGAATTAAAGAATGGAATTAATGTGGAAGTATTATGTTCCTACTATGTTATGTATTTCACAAGTGTGCTGGTCAAACATTGACAAACACACACACACACAAACGTTGATGAATAAATCCTAAACTGACAAGTCTGACTGGCTCCACCAGTGTTGTCCATTTAAACAGTCACACCTCTCAAAGTCACTGTGGGTGTGTTCGTTTTATTGTATTGTATTTCCTTTATATGTAATGTTCAATTACCAACAGGCTGTCATATTGGGCTCAGCGTTTCATAGACTAAAACATAGTATACATTTAAAAAATTAAATAAACTCCTCATAAATTCAAGCTTGTGTAAAGCTTGTGTTTAAATGTTAAACTTATTTATTTACGCAAAAGGCTCCTCAGCCTTTCTGTAAATACATCAATAAACTAACGAGCTGCAGCAGATCCAGAAGAGCAGCTTCAGGTGGAAACTGTAATGGTTCATTCTGCAAAACAACCTTACCTCACTGTTTTAATCTTTTATTTTCACAAAAGCCCCTCTTAGGGACGAGCATTGCCAATAAGCATTCGCTATAAACACTATGGTACTATGGCATTGTATTTGTCCTTATCAAATCAACCATTAATAAATAAATAAATAAATGTTTGCCTAATCGACTAAAGAAGAAGGGCGGTGAGTTTGACAGGCCAAAGAGGTAATGCTGTCAGCCACACCCATACGTCGTCGACTGGTGACAGGTGAGGCCATAGGCCTACTTGGTCCCACCTCCACTTCAAGAGCAGGTAACAAAAGTTAGGCGTAAACGTCACGGCAGCAGAGTGTACTGCCGGAGTTTACTTGCGAGTATCTTGGGTTGAGAGGGGGGAGGTAGGCTACTGTAGCTTACTTAGTCAGTTCGTTTGGTGTTTTGGGAGCATATGCGTGAGAGGACCGCCTACACGGACACACAACACAGGTTCAAGAATACAAACAAAGCTCACTTGTTCTCACTGGATTGTCCTGCTCTCCCGAAGTCGTCGACAGGTGAATTCGGAAGGAACGACCTGTCACGATGTTCAAGAAAAAGACCTCGAAAACCAGCGTTGCGATCACGCAGCCGAAGGCAACGTGAGTGTCCATTTTAAAGTCTATAACTATTAGGACTGAGTGTGATAGGTATATGTTTTTAGAAATTATATAAAATGTGCGATTGTTTAAATGTACGGTATTCAATGACTTTGCAATTAATAGTTTACGATGTTGCGTCGTATAGAACTGTAGGCCACGTTATTGTACGAATTGATTAAACGACTGCATTGTAAAAGCGTATGCAAAGCGAATTATTCAAGTGAACCAGAGGGTGCGGTCCAATGTTTTGCATTGAAGGAGCGTAGTGGTAACTGGTTTGATAAGTTCCCCAAGGAATTGACATAGTTGCTTGCAACCTCTCCCAAGGCCCAACCCAAATAATCTACTTTTGAGCATTACTTAGTTTTTTTTTTTAAGTGCTAAGGGTATATAACTTGTTTAGTAAAAAAAAAATAGTTTGAGAAGGTAGGAGGTCGATGTGTGTACTTGGAGATCCGCTGTCATTCAGTTGTCACTCCTTCTCCACTCACTAACGGCGGATTGAACTGTACCTGATACGGATATTTAGATAAGTAGACGCTTTTATCTTAAGGTGTAGGCCTATTGTCAAACTCGAGTAAACTTTAGTCATTTAACAACACTGCTTCATTAGATTGGAGACTTGTTGCCGTATCAGGAAAAAGCAGTAGACCATGGCAAATGTAGAAACTAGAAACTTGTTGGGAGTGTAATCTAATGGTTTCAAATGGGTGGGAGCCACCTTTAGACTCATCAAGGCCATGGAATTTTAATAATGCTGCTCCACCTTTTACATTCAACAAATGTTCTAGACTACTACCTGGTGTTCGGTGGAACTTCACAGTATAGAATTACTACATTCACATTTAACTTATAGTATTTACATCAGGGATTGGTTGTTTGGCCTATGCATATATATATATATATATATATATATATATATATATATATATATATATATATATATATATATATATATTAAGGCTGAGCTGCCTTTTGACTAGGGCTCCTCTGTTTCAGAATGATCTACTAACAACCATCTCATTTACTATTTTACTCTGAATGTTTTGACCATATATTGGGATCTATTTTGGAACAATAAAGGTGTTCTTTGTTTTCATTTTTAAGACGTATTTGTTACATATAGGCTACTTAAAGTGTATGTATTGGAGCAGATGTTGTTCAGCATTAAAGCTGATTTTGTATTGGAGTAGATGTTGTTTAGGGTTACTTAAAGTAGCGATCTCGAAGACCTGCGTTTCCCTCTCTTTGGCAGCACCTATGGCAAAAAGAAAAGGTATGTCACTACATGCACAAGTAAATTGAAGAGCAAGTCTGTTGTGATAGCTCCGCCTTACTCTCTCTGGCAGAACAACCACTGCTGGGTGATGGAAAACACGTCACTAATTGCTCTGCTTGTGTTTTGCTTGAATGTGGCCACGTAACATTCATAATGCTTCAAATGAAAGAGCTTTCATCAGTGAACCATAAGCTCAATCACCATTGTGTTACCTCATTCGGCGATAGATAGTGACATAACTTACATTTATTTAAAGGAAAATCTTTGGATTGCCAGTTTATTAGATGTGGTTCGGGATTAAAGTTGATGTTGTATTGTCTGTGGTTCAGGATTAAACCCAGTGCTGCATTGAAATAGATTTGGTTCAGGATTAAAGTTGATATTGTATTGGCTGTGGTTCAGGATTAAACCTGGTGTTGCATTGAAATATATTTGGTTCACGATAACTTAATACGTGTAGTTCAACTGCAAGCATTCGATTTTTTTTCCACCCTGTTGTTGAAGGCGGGGATGTAGCAGTTATTCCGCTTTGCCTTCTGTATAAAACCTACAAACACGGAATGGGTGGGGGGGGGGGGGCATGTTTTCTGCCTTTATGCCGGCAGTGGAGGTAGTAACTAAGCTAAATCGACATTTGTATGAAAAGGGAGAACCGCTATGATGGAACAGGGGTGTGACGTTTTGATGACGTGTAATGTGTGTGATCCACCATCGGGGTATTTACCAATCTCTGAAGATGAAACAGACTCCGTTGGGAGTCCAAAGTCCCCGCACCTTTCTGCCTCAAACTGCTGCCTGCTTCTCTTCAATTTCTCCTCACACGTATTTCTGATCGCACAACACGTTGCTCACACAAAACTGCCATTGTAACGTTACGCATCAACATGTTGTATACGATGCACAGCAACTTTGCTTGCATTTGAAGAGCACCGCAATACTCAGTTCACTTGCCAATATTGTTAAAAGCAATGTCGCTCACCGACATGTACGTTATTCGTCACACTAAACGCTGAAGCTGTTGTGTTACATGTCAAGCCTCTGATTCTATCAGAGATCCAGTGCAGATATCTGTACCAGCTGCTCAGTGTTTTGTTTTATCTTTATTTGTATTCTTATATTTGTATTCTTGTTATCTTGGTTTGGTTCTACACTCCTACTCTGACCTGTAGCTCTCCTCCATTTCATTTTCATTGCTGTTGCTGCTAAGACACCAGAATTTCCCTCTGGGGATTACTATAGGTTTATTTTATCTTTATTTCCGGAATTCTTTTGTTTGGTTTTTCTGTGCAAAAAAGCAAAGCCTGCATAATGACGCAGCTTCTTTACGGAAATATTAAAGGATCTCTGTATAAAATGAGTATAAAGTATAAGTATAAAAGGATATATAAAGAGATATATGTACATGTGCAATTACTATACAGTGTATCATTATTCATTTTATCATTAAATCTTTTGTTGGACAAGGCCTTGCAGCATTATGATCTTATGGTGATCTATCTATCTATACATCAATTTTATATTATCTAACTAATTTGCAATTATATAATTATATAACTAATATAAACAATATGGGCACTTGTTCCTGTAAAGAAATATATATTTACACAAACAAATGTCGGTAGCTGCTTTACCTACATAATGCATCACAGAACCACAGAGCAGATGTATAAAACTCTAGAGCCTCAAATACTTGAATGTTTTAGTTTGAGCCAATGCTTGGTTTCAATTAGTAAGCACATTCCAAGTGTTTCAACTGTGGAGGTTACTCACATTGTTGTTACAGTTCAGATAATTAGAATTTTGCTCATGTTCTGAATTTACTGGTGACAGTCACTTTTTTGACTATTCAATATTTATGGGTAATGAAACGTTATTATGTGGTCTTAAATCATCTTTTTTTTTTGGAAATGTTCTTTCTTTCCTTATTTATTTATTTCATTTCCCTACAGGACTGCTCCTTCTTCAGAGCTTGCAGCTCTGATAGAGAAGCTTCAGAAGAATGCTGATAAAGTGGAGAAGAACATCTATGAGACGGAGCAGAAACTCAATAAGGTACACACTAACTAATTATATTCATAGAAAGGTTGTATATATATATATATATAAAGCATAAATATATATATATATAAAGCATAAGAGCCTTTTTGTGTGTATTCTTTCATCATTTACTCAGAATACTTAAATTCAGGTTTTAGTCAAATCAAATTATTACTAAACACTAAACTGATTTGTTGAAATACTATGGTTTTCTTCTTCTCCCCGACAGGATGTGAGTAAGATAAATGAGGGAAAGCAGCCACTTTATCAAGATGATACCAACAAGCGAATCCTGAATTCTCTGGAATTGCTCAACGGCCTTGATGAAGATGCCGTCAACACCAAACGTCTTCAACATCCACAGGCAGAGATGATCGACAAGGAGTAAGTTCAAATATAAAGTAGGACTGCTAGCAGTGATGAAAGGTATTCACAGCCCACACGCACTGCCGACTCCAGCGACCGCCCTTTTTCAAGTGATTCATAGGTGTATTTAATAACTCCCAGACCCAACTATTCCTCTGACAGGGGAGGGTCTTCGTTCTTCAGCACTGGGTTTTTTTTACTCCCAAAGACACACAGACACGCAGACACACACACAAAGACACACACACACAGACACTGGTTTAAGAGAAGATGCTGTTTACGTGTGATTTTGCGCTCCCTGCAGGTGAAGTGGTGCCTACCGCCTAACTGAGCACTTTTTTATTTTTATTTTATTTTAAACCAGACAGGTCTATAGAGCATCTGTATCAAATGATGGGTAATTTGCTCTGGTGATTATTTAGAACAGACAGACTTTTTTTTTTCATTAACAGACAGACATTAAAGGACATTAACAGACCGACAATATGGGTCCAAGAGGCAAACATGTTCAACATATAAAAAGTGCCTGTAAACCAAGTTAAAAAAATTGTCCTCTATCGAACGTTGGAGCTGATCATTTTACATTGATTGCAAATTATAGTGCCCAACTATGGGTGAAAGGGTACCAAACTTTTTGGAGACCTGCTTACTGTGATTACCAATTGTACTTCAAATGTTGTCTTTTAAAGTTGTCCTTGTATAAACAATGTCTGGGGTCGTACAACTCGCTGTATTTCTCTACCTCGATTATCAACCCCGTCCATGATCGCAAATTCAAACTAGCGAGAAGATATGAAGTAAACAAGAGGTGCATAGTCTGCGGAAGGACACAGGGTTGTAGTTATATGGGGGGGCTATATAACTACAGTTATTTCGTTGTATGTGATATGGGTGTGCCACATGATCCCTACGGTGGGATCGTGATGTACCCCCACCTACACCCTACGGTTTAGCCAGACTACAATGCCATTGTATGCAGGAATGCGACTACTAGTAAAGTTATTTTTTAACAAATTTGACAACTAATTACTTGGCATACAAACGTTCTTGTTTGTGTGTAGCAGCTCTCATTGATTAGAGTTGGAGCGTTTCCTTACGGCTTGACGTAAGGCTATAAGACGTGATGCCACGCTTGCGTGCCCGGTCTAGCAGGGGGGTTACAATAACAATAGGTATCCACAGATACTCTGTGAATACCTAATTACCAGCATGGTTTGTATATATATATTGTCTAATAGGTCTTACTGCAAAAAAACTGTATGTATTTAATTCTTGTCATGTGGCACTTGGTATTAGATCTTTGTATCACAGATGCCCTCTAGTACTAATAATCAATGTTGTTAAGTATGTCTGATATCAGTATTAGTATTGCTTATCCCTAGCTTTTTCTACAGAATGAAGTGTCTAAAGTATTTGTACATCTATGTCTGTCCCAGTATGAAACAGCTCCGTGAGAGGGTGATGAAGCTTAAAGAGGACCATGACCACATTTACCATCTGACCCGCTCAGATGCCAGGCCAAGCATCAACTGGGGAAAGATCATAGATGAGAAAATGGTATTCACACAAACTAAATATTTTGGAGACAATCAAAGGCTGGCCAGATTCTTGCCCTTGATTTATAGCAGGAAAAGCTTCCCTGGGATTTCTTGGGAAGAGTGGGGATGCTTTTTCAGGAAATCCCGGGACTACTTTTGATGTAGTCCTGGGATTACATCATGTAATTTTATGGTGACAAAATATAAAATGTGCATAATTTGAATGATTTTAGTTTAATGTAAGTACCTTACTAAACTAAAATCACCAAATGAGCCTGCTACTGCCGAGTGCCCCAAACACACTACAATCACTTGTCGTTTATTTACATACATACATACATACATACATACATACATACATACATACATACATACATACATACATACATACATACATACATACAATAATCATTTTATTGGCTATCAAAATATTTCCTGCACTACAACTTCTAGCTTGCGACAAGCAACATGGCAAACTCATCTGGGAAGTTTTTCAAGTAATAAGGTGAAAGTATAGTGGCTCAATTAGTTGAAAGATAGCATATTGATAGCTACTGTTTAAAAACTTTGTTGCAAAAAAAAAGAAGCTGATCCATTTAATTTGTCATTGTTTTTAATCCAATGATCCATGATGCAATATTTAAGTCAATAACCTGATCTCTGGTGATGGTGATAAATCATTTCTGAATAGCTGCTTTCATTGACGAATAGACTGAATGCATCAGCTGATGTCTGCCTTGATCAAATGATGGAGCTAGATTTATAGTTGGTAGTTGGTTTGGATCACGTACGTTCTCACCTTCAACAAACCAAACTGTAGTTCACTTGAAAGCGGACTGAATGTGGATTGTTGCCGTTGCTGGTTGCAAAGAATCGTGGTACTCTCTAAAAGGCAAATCTACACACTCAAAATGGCCGTGTGTAAATCAATGGCCGATGTCACTGACGTAACGTCCATATATGGTATTTACTTATCGCATTTACCTGACCACTAAAGCAAGCAGTGTTTTCAACAGAGGTTAGGTCAGTTGAAGAAGTGACAGGTACGCAACGATTTTGACGAGATGTGGACATTGATATGCGATGTATAAACAGTTCTTGACTTGTTGTGTTGGTTATATACTTGATGACATTCTGATGGATATTGATGATGTACAGACAACATACAAAACATGATTGTGATTATGCACAGCTCGTTCGGATACTTTGTTAAAAAGATCCTGTTGCAGCAGTTACACCTATCAAGTTATGTTTAGACATCTCATCAGGTCGAACGTGTCTCCTCGTCAGTGCTATGTGATATTTTGTCATTATTTTACATTTTTATAAGTCCTCTTGCCCATCGCTTTACCTGCTTCAATGCACAATGAAGGCATTTCCAACTTGAAAACCATATTGGAGACCGTTGTAAATCCTATAAAATATTCAAGATGATTATCGTTGAAAGTGCTTCATTAGAACAAGACCAAACATATGTTCTGGTTTCTGCCCTAGGACAACCTGAACAACAAAGGCTTTGGCCAGGACTTGCCAACGGTGGAGAATGAGGTGGAGGAGCACAACATCCTCCACAGCGAGGTGGAGGCCTTGGCCCCACACATCTCTGACAATGAGGACAAGGTCAAGATCTCACAAGCATACAATGAATGATGTGTTGGACTGGATATTTCACAAGAGTTGTAACACAAACAAACTTACTTATATATTTTTTCATACTTGTTGTGTTCTTCTTTTTAGGACTATGTCAGTGGTCTGCAGGCTAAATACAACAAGCTCCTGGTAATTATCGCATTTGTCACATGCAGGGCCGTCACGGGGCGGCGGGGGGGAATGAGGTGGAGGGTGCGACATGGCAAGCAACAACTACATAGCAAAAATAGCAAATATATACAAAGCATTAAAACAGCACTGTGCACTGTACTGTAACTCAAACAAATGAGATGGACTCACCATACATGGATCCTTGTAATCCAGCTTTGATGCAACATCCTTTTCAATTGATGGAAGGGCGAGTCCACACAGTCTGTCCTGTGACATGGATGTGGGCAAATAGTATATAAATAGTTTCAACTTTGAAAGCTTTGCTTGCCAGATGCCACTGTTACTGGGATAGTCAATAGGATTATGAGCGCAATCTCACAGTTGGTTCCTTCCATCCTGTTGAGGAAACAAAGTGTATTAAGTGCTGTAGTTGATTCCGTTGGAATTATCTCTTGAGGTATCTTCAACTCGTGGAAGAGGTCCACTGTGTTTATGTCCTGAGATTCGGATGTGCTCAGAGCATCATTCAGTCTTGATGGAGCACTACGTAACGACGCAAAATTGAAAAGGAAAAAAACCTGGATCATTGGTTACATTTTTTCATGTGAAGCATGCTGGGTCAAGAACGCTCAGTAAATAATTAAATATAAAAACATAATATAACTGCAGAATTGCAGGCCAGGCGTGAGGCCCTAGAGGCGTGAGGCCCTGTGCGGTTGCACACTTAACACAGCCCATGCGACGGTTCTGATCACATTTGCACGTTAGCCCCAAAGCTTTCTTCACCCTAAACCTTCACAGCACTCATCAACAAACTGGCCTGCAGCCCCTTTTTGGATGTTTTTCTCTTTTTGTCACCATTGCTCGAGGGACTCTTTGTTTTTGTACAGACAATTCTTTGTATGCTTATACAACATTGTGTAAACATTTACTCTTACGAGCTTACTTACAATATCTGTATTTACTCGCTAATACCGCTTTAGTTAAATACTGACAAAAGACGGCGCAAGGATTGTGACGGTGCAGCTGATAATATATTGTGTGTTTTTTCTATAATCTCTTTTTGGGATAGTCTAACTCTAGTGCTCGCCAGCGCCACCTGCTGAGCCTGCGAGACTACATGCAGCGCTGCACCAACGAGCTGTACTGGATGGATCAGCAGGCGGAGGAGAGGATCAACTACGACTGGAGCGACACCAACCTGGACTACCCTGCTCGCCAGAGGCAGTACGAGGTACAGACCTTCTTTGGCACATCCCACAGTATAGTGTAGCGGTTAGGATGGTGGACTGCCAGCCCCAAGGTTCTGCGTTCAATCCATTATGTCTGCAAATGCCTGTACCTGCTCCTTAGTGACATGTATCTGATTCACTGTAAGTGGAATGTTAAAAGCCTCTAATAGGGATTCACTGTTAAAAAAAAAAATTGGCCGATGCAGAGCAACACTCTTTTCATGTGTGCTGATCAGCCGTTCCGATAGCGATGTTCTCTGTCAGAATATTCTGCAATTTTATTTGCTTACATTTCAATTTACAATTCACTACATACTTATTATTAGATTTGTTGGTGTTTTTCTAGTCACATAATTTAATAGTTGAAGTATAAGAGGGAATATTATGAACCAGTCTAAAATGGTCAGCAGAGTAGCTAAACAAATTGACACCCCTAATTACAGTAATATACACACATGCAGTTGTGTGCACATTGGCAAATCAGTTTGAGCTCTATCAAGTTGCATGGAGATAGCATTTTCCAAGTCTCAGAACAGACTCTTCATAACATTCTAAACATTGCTTGAACTGGATCACTGTAGGGGTGCACGATATTGACAAAATATGATATTGCGATATTGTTCATGAATATTGTGATATCTATATTAATTTATATGTAAAACATATGTTGTGGCAGCCCGGCTCAACTAAGTGGTCGTCTCCCCCCCAGAGAACACAAGGCAGAAGTCAGTTTAAGCCAGAGAGGCGTATTTATTCAACCATAAATCATACTGGTTAGGCTGTGCCTACCACAAAACAAAAGTACGTTAATTGGCGTTAATGTTCTCTGTCGCTCTATCGTCAGGCATTCACGCAGCCCTCCGTCGCGCTGGCCTCGTCCTCTCCGGGGACGTTCAGAGACGGCTGTCGGGGGTTACCATGTACCATTTATTCTGGCGGGTCGAAACCTCCAGCGGTAATCTCGTCTCGTGGTCGTCGGACACTCACGCAGCTCTCCGTGACCTGCGGCCAAGGGATCTCTGCTTATCCGCTGTCTTGCGCCGACTTAAGCGGGGTCCTCGTCTCCCTGTCGTCGGACATTCACGCAGCTCTCCCCCTGTCACTACCGAGGGATCTCTTCTCTCAAGCCACCCTGAGCGCCGCGTATATCCGCGTTCGTCCCTCCTCCATCGCAGGTGTCTTCCATTATGCTGAGTGCGATCAGCGTTCATGAACCCAGCTGTGCGATCCTCCGGAGAGCGGTGGTAAACTCCTTCTACCGCCGCTCCCCTGAGCCGCCTGGGGCGCTGTGCTGGAGCCGGGTTGTCACAATGTATAAAGAGAAAAGTTACAGGAAAGCACATCATAATGGACTAATAAAATCAAAACAACTATCAAACTATGACTATCAAACTAACAACTATCAAAACAACAAGTGTTCTTACAACACAAGGGTTTGACAGGTTGGACTGGTATAACTGAATGAACAAATACCATGTAACATACCATAAAGACCATGTCTACAGAATATGACATGTTAGAAATAAAAAATGAATATCAAAAAGTCACTACATAGTTGTATCACAAACAGGGCCCATTAACCCACGTGTAGACTTTAGAAGGCATGGTGCACTTTCCCAATCAACTCACTGTTTGAGGTTACAGATTACGGGTTAAGAAAATTAGCATGTCAACCACACTTGTGTGATCAGATGAGCTAGATCAGAACACAGGTCTGACGTCCACACTTGACACTTGAATGGGAACTCTGTAGCCAGATCTGTGTTCGGATTTCATTTTCCCACAAAAATACTTTCTGGTAAGACAACTTTGCTAAAATGGCGCTGAAAGAAGCCCTTATGTTGTTCTTGCTGTTTAGGATGGTATTAAATAGTCAAAAGCCTTCGCAATTGCGCAGTCATGCATTGTTGTTGAGAGGCTGTTTAAAATAGGTACGTTCGTCAACATTAACTGGCCGGCCTGGGGATGTGGAGTTCCTCACGTTAATATAGTTTGTTATTAAAGGGTTTTAATAATTAACGTATTCAACAGCTATTTCAATGTTCAAACAAGGCCTAAAGATACCATTAGCGATCCATCCCCCAACAATAGTGCTTGTGTGAATAGCACTAGTCCTGCGCATTTCTTAAAACACACTAGAAATGAAAAGGAAAATGATCAGTTGATAAAATGCGATTCTGCAGCAGTGTTTTCTAATGGCTCAGATTCAGGCATGGAAAGAGTGTAGCCTATGAATTTGCTTTTTTTACTCCAAACATTTGAAAATTCGTTCGGAAACCCTAATGATTATCCGAAGCTTGACAATATATATTCAGGCCAGCCCTCGTGGATAATCAACAAGCCAAATGAACAACAAAAGCAGACTTTTTGGAGGAAAGGAGAGAGGAGGAGTTGGACACAATCGGATCTACAATAATATGATCAAAAACGTTACCATTGATCACACAAATATTTGAACATTTTAGAAGATTGTGTGCTAAACAAAGCAGACTTGTTGCTCCTGTTGCTCTCGACACGCCACTGATGTGCCACAGACGGTGAAATAGCAGGTCAAAAAGCTATGCAACGCTTTGCTACGTGACACTTTCATGATCAATGTGGCTCCAGGGTAATATTTTGCCCCCACCAATGCGGTAGCGAGATGAGCTGGATAAGCCAGTTTTGATTCAGAACTGCTGATATCAAACCTTTTTAGCCAATCTGATGAAAAGGAACACAGATAGGCCAACTTCTCCTTTCCACAAAAGGGTTCTTCAGCAATGGAATAATAATATTGTGTGGAATAATATTGTCAATATATATATGTACATTCCTATTTTTTCCAAGCATGTTTTTGATAGGCTACGAGGTTGAAAGTCATGTTTATTAGTTTGATAACATCCACCTGGTATGTGGATATGGCTGTTGGCTGTGATTAGACAGAATGGGTAGGTCAGCTGAAGAATCCTAGAATATTCTAGATTCAAGAATAGCATTTCTCTGATTTCTCTGCAACAACGGGGCAATGAACCTAGGTCCCTTTAGCGTTCTTATTAGTTTCTACACAAAATAATGTCTTTAAAAAAATACTATTCATACCAAAGAAAAATAAGGGAGGACATTCAATGTGGGTTGCATGCTACAAGTAGTGCTAGCTACTACGTGGCTAATTCCACACATTTTACAGAACTTCATCAGTAAGTGTCTGGAGTCCAAGGAAGCCACGATTACCAAGCTCAATGATGATGGGGAGAATTTGATCTCCTCTGGGCACCCTGGCAAGAATGTCATCGAGGTATAGTGTATAATTTTTTCCCTCATTCAAAACGACTATTATTTAATCTTATTTACTATTTAATCTATTGATTGCACACAGGGGCAATGCTGTGAACTAGCCAACGTTGAGTGCACAAATCCACAACATGGTATACAGTTGAATGTGTTGTTCCCTCAGGCCCATATGGAAGCAGTACATGCAGACTGGAAGGAGTACCTCAATCTTCTCATCTGTGAGGAAAACCACCTCAAACACATGGATGAGTACCACAAGGTATGTTAATACCTCAAAAGAATACAATATTGTGGAAACAAAACCATAGAGGTTATTTGTGTAAGAATAACATAGGCTAATAGATTATTCGATTTTGAGATTCCTGATTCTTGTTGCATTTTGGATGCATAAGGCAGTACAATACTTAAAGCTATTCATGTCAAATTTATTTTATTATTGTGTTATGAGCTGATGCTTTCATATTGGCCAAAATGTGTTCGTAGATGTTAAAGACAGGACAATAAAGTAAAGCAGATGAGACAATGATTGATTCATTGAAAATATTCACATAAATAATTCCATAGATGGTATTGAATGCAACGGCAACATGGAATCTGTAGAATCTGAATCTGAATGCATTATTTCAGGTACGTTTTCAGATAAAAGGAATTTGTCATGGTAGGTTGGTGATGGAAAATAAATTACACTTCCTCTGAGTCAGTAGTGGTCGGGGGGTTTGATAGTAAGTACTAGTAGCAGTAGTTCCTACTGCTGTAGGAAAGAAACTTCAGTTCTCGTGGCGTGAGGTGCCGGTGTTGGTAGACATCAGCCTCCTCCAGAGATGAGTGTTAGTTGTTAGTTGGTATTGTTTATACAATATCAACAATATCTGATTGTTTGTTTGCAATGTTTACAGTATAACAAGGAGGCCCGGGACACTCAGGACCTGCTGAAAAGAATGGAGACCGAAGTCAACCAAAAATACAGCCCAGAGTTCAAAGACATGTACCAGATGGATGGACTCATCAGGGAACTGGATGTGAGTCTACAGTTTGTTTTATACATTTTACAATTGGATTTGTTTTCTATCTATCTTTGACAATATTTTAATGTTTTTTTTTTCTTCAGACTACGTCTGTCTAGAGGTTCTTTCATACATAGTTCCCCGTAAATTACTGGGATAACCTTTCAGGCACCGCTAGTTATTTTCACTATTCACACATGCAGCTATGTTCTGGAACTTTTCCTTCTTGCACCCTTTCACACATGGCATAGCGATGCCGGAATAGATGGGCCAAGGGACTGCGTATGGCGCGGACTGAGAAGAGATCCATTATTTCGGATACTTTCCATCTGACATTCATCTGACCCCACTGTCGGTTTTTAGCCATTCTTGGAGAAATGAGCTAGTTTTACAAACAAAATAAGTCACGGATTCAAGTACATAATCAGCAGCTTGATTTGCCTATCCCGGCAATGTTACTGCTTTCATTCACAACACAGCATACCTGCAGTAAATGTCACAAGGTCTTGAACAGGCTAATTGTTCGGGCACATTTCCCTGACTATAGACCCCTGTTCCCATTCACACATGACCCAATGCATGACATTTTCCTGAGCATTGCAGCGAAAGACTGCATGTGTTACGGGGTATGGGTCACATGGGTCGCATTGTGTGATTTTCATCACACAATGCCGTTGACTTTGGGATAGTAGGCAAATATGATTTGTAAAAACACTGTTATCCCCTTGTTCTGTAGGATCAAGCAAAGGCCATGGACCACTTTGATGAGCGGGTTAAAGCTCTCCAAAAGCACAGTTTACAGGTGCTGCCCCTGAAGTACCGCCGGGACACCCCCCAGAAACAACTTCCAGTTGAAGCCCTGTGCGAGTTCGATGCTGATGAGGTATGAAAGAGATGCAATAAAAAACAAAAACGGCACAAACTACCCTTTTTTTTTGGTCCAACCCTGTTTGAAAGTATAATATGATCAAGATGAATGAGCTCAGACATAAATACCTAGCCCTTAAACTAGACTTCATAGGTTTCAATGGGTATCAAACATAACTAAAATGACCTCCCGAATGTCATATCATAACCCATTCATCTAGTCATGGCACGTGAAGTTCTCTTCTCGTGTGCCTCAATCTTCTACCAGATTGATTTTACCATCGTTAGCCAGTGCTTTGAAAGAAAGATGAGGTTATGTTGTTTAATAATTCACCCATTAGAAGACATTCATTTAAACAGTTAGGGAATTATTAAACAGACACTTAAAAGAGGAAATGTATAGTTGGATTTACAAAATCATTATTAATCTGCTTTTAAAGGAGACATTTAAACGACTTTATTTATTGTTTATCAACCAATAACTTTAAGTGAGGCATTTAATAATTACTTTTTTAACACTCTTTCAAAGGGACGTTTAAATAATCCCTTTAGTTAATTTTTATTTTTCTTATTGCTTTGCCTTTACGCAATTCATTTCCCATGCTACTTTAATGAAGACGAGCCTTTTATTTAAACTGTGCCAGTTTACTGTAAGAGTAAAAGGAGAGAAGCTACAGAGATGTAACACAAGCTCTCATTGACGACGTTGTTTTATGTTTGTGGCGTCTGGTGCATGGTCAGTGGGTCTCGTGTTTGCTGTCAAGCGTGATTTATTTTCTTATATATTTCCGTGATAAAACGATTTTTAAGCATGTTACAAACCAGTTTTATTTTATTATCACTATACACATTGAATTAAGCTATATTTTACAAGGAAGAAATCAGAATGGATGTATATTGTGAATTAAATCATTGTGGTTTCAGCCAGTGGATGGCATGTATAGAAGCCACCTGGAACTAAATTACCCTATAGTCCTATATATAGTGTGAATGGGCAAACCTAGAATATTTGGGGAAACCAACATAACAACAAAAACTCAATTGAAATGCTACCGAAGTGGGGAAATTGAATGTAGACCTAAAAATAATGCCTGGGCTGCAGTCGGATAGTCTTTTTTGCTTAGGAAGGTTCCTAACTAACTGAAATAACCCTGAAGTATCTAAGTGGCAGCCATTGTAAGAGCTGTTAGAATTCTCTTCATGCTAAGGAAAGGTGCTTCAATGCTTCCTTTCTTATCACCTTCAGCATAGGTTACACTGGACCATCCTTTACGAAAGAAAAGGAAATAATGCCGTCCCACAATTCCTTGCGGCAGGAACCTTTAAAACAACGCACCATTCGTCCATTCACGAAAACAAACTATCAACATGACGACAATTATTTTCACACAATCATACTAATTGGGATTTATGTCCATAAATATGAGTGGACAGGAGTGTGAGCGTGAGCAACCATTATCAACGTGACAATTATTTTGTTTCCCTTTTGTGACTGGTAGCCTATATTCCTTCTTCTAATTCAATTCCAACCGTAGTGATAAAGTATACATTTTCACCTTGTTGTCCACGTTTATATTGCGTGCGTGAAACAGCACAGTAAGAAGGCATGGGGCAAAGTATCTAAGATGCGCTTTCAGTAGTCCATCTTCGGAACATTGTAGTTTCATCACGGCAGACCCACGTCCATAACATCCGCCGTTGCATATTGACATATCCTAGTGTAATTGTCTGATTCTCTAAATATCGCGGCTGTCTTTTCCTAAATCCTTATGAATTCTCCTTCACATCTTTCCTTGACCTCATGACGTTTTCCATTGAGGCCATGGAAAAAAGGTTAGGAAAGGACAAAGGTTGTAATTGTTTTTGACTATACGACCAAAGATTCCAGGCGGTTTCCCCACCAACCCAACCAATAGGTGATAAAGTATATTTAATACACTTCATGTCTTGCATATTTTTCAACAATGCTCAAGCATGGTGGCATTAAGGTAGAACCAGTGTTGAACTCTTTCAGAGTAATACTCAAAAACAAATTATTAGATATTTTACCTCCCCCGCTTTCAAACATAGACTTTACAATCACTACATCGTCGTAGTCCAGCCAATGAGAGCTCCTGTTACATCTCTGTAGTTTCTCTCCTTTTACTTTTGCTGTGGCACAGTTGGTGCGTGAGCTCCAAATAAAAGGCAAATCTTTGTTAAAGTAGCATAGGAAATGAATTGTGTAAAGGAAAAGCAATAAGGAAATGAATACAGAAACGAAAGGGATTATTTAAACATCCTTTTAAAAGAGTGTTTACAAAAGCCATTATTAATTGACTAATTTAACCAGCACTAAATAGATTTTTTTATAAACCGTTTCTATAATGGTGCTTTTAAAAGCAGTTGTATAATAGTTTTGAAAATCCATCTATAAATGCAGTATTTTAAGTGTCTTTTTAATAAATTAATAAATTAAAAACCACACCACCAAACACAGGCTATCTTTGCACTCTTTTGTGTCATTCTGTGACATTTAGGGGATTCTAATTGTCATCAACCATAGATATGTTTTGCACACCATAGACCATAAATGTGACGTGTCAAAGGTATGTCAAAGGTACACAATCAACTCTAACACAACATACAGAAGTGTAATTATATAATTTAGCCAGCTATAATCACCTCTCTATATCTCCTAGTTGTCAGTGCTTCCTTACTTCTCTATACTACAATGTTAATCTCGTCTTTGCGATTCTTTCCTTCCATTTTTCAAAACCTTTTGTATGTATTTCAAGCAGATCAAGAGACCCCACACTTAAAACATCAGGATATTAAGAGTATTGTTTTTTTGTCGAACAAGTGAATCATGTATCAGTAGATTATGAAGATGAATGGATTCATCTTCTCATTCATCCAGCCCCGAGAAAAAAAAGGAAAAGGAAAGAAAATCACAGTGTCTACATTACATTGCATTACATTTATTTAGCTGCTGCTTTCTTCCAAAGCAACTTACAACAAGTGCAATCAACAATGAAGATTTAACCCAAAAAGTGCAAGTGCTGCAATATGGAAACAAGGGCCAAGATGCAGTCTGAACAGATTCGTTTTCAGCCTGGGGCGGAAGAGGGATAGGGTTTCAGCTGTCCTGATGTCAGTTGGGAGCTCAATGTGGAGTGAGGACAGCAAACAATCAAGATTTTGTTGAGAGGCATTGGGGGTCCCCAGGTAGTGAGGGAGTAGCAATGATTAAGACCTTTGCGTGAGAGAAAGTACCACATGACTATGAAAATGAAATGTTGCCGTGTTTGGCAGTCATAGAGTGTATTGGATGATCTGAGGTGTTTGGTTGACCATTTCCTGGATGTTACACCTAGGTTCCTTGTCGTCTGAGTCGCAAGCACCACAGAGTTGTCAATATTGATGAAGAGGTCGTGTATGGGCGATGCCTTCCCTGGAAGGAAGAGCAGCTCAGTCTTGTCCAGATTGAGCTTCAGGGGGTGTGTCGATATCCACTAAGAGATGTTGGCCAGAAACACGCCGAGATTTGTGCTGCTACTTGGGTTTCAGACCCTGAAAAAGACAGAATTAGTTGTGTGTCATCTGCATAGCTGTGGTAGGAAAAGTCATGCGAGTGAATGACAGAACCCAGTGAATTGGTGTACAGACACAGGGACCCAGGACAGAACCCTGAGGGAACCCAGTAGTGAGACTACAAGGATCAGACATAGCTTCTTTCCATGTCCTGTAAGTGTGTTCCGTGAGGTGGGATGTGAACAGGGTGAGAGCCTGAGACTCCCAGTTCTTGGAGGGTGGATCTGGTGGTTCACTGTGTCAAAGGCTGCTTAAAGGTCCAGCAGAATGACAGTGGAGGAGAAAAAGGCTGTTCTAGCAATGTGAAGTTTCTCTGTGACAACAAGGACTGCATTCTCGGTTGAGTGGCTGACCTTGAGTCCAGACTGGTCCAGAAGGCCCAGAAGGTTGTTCTGGTGGAGGTATGCAGAAATTTGGGAAAGACTGCATGCTCAAGTGGTTTGGAAAAAAATGGTAGAAGATACAGGTTGGTAATTATTTACATCAGATGGGTTCAGTGTGGGTTTCTCTTAAAGAGGGTTCACTCTTGCTGCTTTTAAGAGTGTTCGGAAAACAAATAGTTGTCAAAGAGGTGTTATGAGATGGGCAAGGAAAGGAAGGAGGTCGGGGGCAATAAACTGAAGAAGGTGAGGGGATAGGGTTGAGAGGGTGGTGGGTAGTGACCAGGGATAGAACCTCATTTGGAGAGAGTTGTGCAAAGGAAGTTGGATTAGGAGATGAAAAGGTGGCTAAAGGACAGGTGGTGACAGCAGGTGGGTTGGGAAAAGATGAGCGTATGCCATCTGTCTTTTTTAGTAGTTAACAAAATTGCTCTTCTAGTAGGAAGGAGGAAGGTGAGGTGAGAGATTGAGAAGGGTGGAGAAGATAGAAAGGGTGATTGGCGAGGTAGATAGCATTTTGTATTGAAAGCAGGAGCTTTTTGCTGCAGAAAGGGAGTCAGTAAAAGAGGAGAGAATAGAATGGTATGTAAGAAGTTAGTCAGGGCATTTGTATTTGCACCATGCTCTTTCAGCCGCCCATAGGGTGGTTCTGTCAGCACGCACTGAGTCAGACCACCAAGGTGCCGGAGGGGTCGGGCTAGCCTGCCGATAGGTGAGAGGACAGAGAGTGTCCAGAGAAGAGGACAAAGTAGAGAGATGAGTCTATTAGCGACACGCTCGCTGTAGGAACTCGCTGTTGTGGATTGACACCTGGGCAGCAGAGCTATGAGAGCGGCAGACAGCGTCTTCAGTCTGAATAGAAAGACTGTCTTTTACAACAGATTATTGCAAGTTAGTTAGGCTATATCTACAGTCTATGATTAGTACAGAGACAAACACCATAAGGACCACGGTAAATTACCATAAGGAGCTTATGAAAAAACAAAGAAACTAGTAATTCAGTTGTTGAGAGGAGAGAGGTAAGTTAGTGTAAGAATAAAAGTAGGCCAACTCTGTACACAACACACACATTGTTGTTAGGAATTCTAACATCCATAAGATTAGAACATTACAAGTTACTTACAGAGCTATAAAACCACTGATTGAAAATTACAATTGGTATTTTTAAAACATGAAACTCAAGTTACTGACTACAAATAGGCCAAATAGTGTGTGTGTCTGTGTGTGTGTGCGTCTGTGGGTGTGTGTGTGTGTGTGCGTCTGTTTGTGTGTGTGCACGTCTGTGTGTGTGTGCATGTGCGTAGTGGCAGTTATCTGGTCCGTAATATCAATGCCCACTTTCTTTTTTATTATAGTAGGGAATGGGTTCCGATGGTTTTGGCTGAGCCTTCTGTTATCAATCGGTACTGTTCGGTGCACTGTACTGAGCACAGTTATGTCTCATCTTTCACTACTTAAAGAAAGGTGTGACGGGTGCTAACGAGTGGAACGAGCCTCTTATGTTCTTTTGACTATTTTGCCCAATTCGAGGAGAAGCTTGAAAAACCTTTCACCAAAGAATAGGTACATCTGTCTTACATTTTAAAATATAGAATATGTTAGAAAAATATAGAATATTAAAAAAATATAGAATATTTTAATATAGATAAATATAGAATATTTTAATATTAATATAGAATATAGAATATTTTAAAATATAGAATATGTTTTGTAAAGGTAGTGAGGCTGAGACAAGTAGGCCAATGTTTGTGAATGGTCAGGCCATTGGTCAATTATGTGTGAGGTCACTCCTAATTGTAATCTTAATAACATCCAGTAACTGATATAGGCGTATACAAATTGGTGTATCTACAGATTGACTGTAAAAAATATATATAACTTTCACTATGCACATTGGAGGCCTACAACACTGAGACAAACCTACATTGAAGTAAATGACGAATTTATGTGACCAGGGACTTAAATGTATTTGACTGAGCGGAAAAGCTCAATGGCAGGCTTTACAAAAACAAAGCACAGGCTGAATGAACAATTAAAAATGTGTTGCACACAGGAGCTGTTAACATACACATACACAACCACTGATACAATTTAAAAGATTCCCCGCATCAAAGTGTCATGCAAATAGCCATGCGTGAACCAAAAGTTATGTAATCACGTTTCATCCATCAAGTAATGCTCTTTTTTACATCATTAAACAAATACATTTACGGTACTTTGACTTTATGGGAATGGTTGTGTGTTGGGGCTGGGGAAGCATTACTTATTTTTACCCAAGCGGGGGCCTTATGAACTTGAACAATTGTTCAATGCTTTTATTCCTTCAATCAAGTGAAATGTGTTAAAATTGGGGTTTTAGGCAAGATTTTTTTTTCACACCCGTACTTATCTTTGGCCTTAGTGTGCCAAAAACGCACCTGGATGGATTCAGAAGCTAATTAATAAAGCTGCCGCTATAATGCTGTTTTACTTTCTGATTATAACCTTTTGGTGTTGGGTTTGACCCTCCACAGGGCCAGATTGTGCGTGGGGAGCGGTACAACCTCCTCCGAAACAATGTGGCAAAGTGGGATGTAAAGGACGCGGCAGGTCGTAAAATCACTGCCCCAGGGGTCTGCTTCATAATCCCCCCCACCGACCCAGAGGCCATCAGCATCTCTGACAGGTAGGTGTTATATGATATGTGCTGCTTACAGACACAGCAACCAGCTTTTTATATTTCTCTAATCCTATTGAATGTGAATCTCACAGAGTTAATTTGATTATAATTCTTTATACAATATATAAAGAAATATAATATAATCTCATGTCACTGTGGAATAAAATAAAACTGCATGAATTTAGATAAAATACTAAATACTCTATCTGTAATGTTTCCTGGCTAAGAGCACAAACATTTGTCTTTTACCTTTTGTTGCAATAATCTTTTTACCCCACTTCCGCATGTTGACATACCAGGCTTTATTTCACACTTTAGTGTTTTTAATGTGATGGTTTTACATATTCAAAGGAGGAACTTGATAAAGAGCCTGTGAACCCCCCCCCCCCCCCCCCCCAAAAAAGAATGTACATGGTAATTTGTCTTATATGCTCGCCAACATAGTTATCAATGCCATTTCATTACTGTTACTGATATTTGACCGTTAGTTAGAGAAAGCAGACACACCTCACCGACTGAGGTGTGTGTTGACGTGTAGAGCTCTATCTGGGTAGCGGTTGACTGTGGCGTCCAAGAGAGGGTGAAGCTTCTTGGACACTTATAGAATAAAACAGCAGTGTTTGGGGATGTGAGGAGCTTGCTCTGGGCAGCCGTTGATTTAGTTTTTGCGTCCAAAAGAGGGTTAGTGTTCATACTGTTCAAATTCCAGCTGAAACAGGGGGTTCACTTACACTTTAAGCGAATGGCCACAGCGAAGAAACTGGAAAAGATCCAAAAGGCCAGAACGGCAGTAACACTGTTTGATTTCAGCCATGTCTTATTAGTTGATTTGAGTTCAAATGCCAACAACACAAAATAGCAACAAAACATAAAGAACAAGCATCAAAACATATTTTATTATTTATTTTATATTACCTGATGGACAACATCTGCTAAATTCTCTCAGAAAACCGAGTCAAAAACTCGCAATTAATGAAAGGCTGCATTTGCACATAGGGTAATGACTCACTGGGAGTGTATGTTCTAACAAGCAATGCTTTATTTCAATCTTCAATCTCTCTTCTTATTTCAAGCCTGAACAACCAGCAGAATTCAATCAAGCAGAGGATGGCCACCAGCAGAGGAACTCTGCTCAAACGACTTGAAGAGTTGAAGCAGGAGAGTGGTAGTGGTACAGGTGTGTGTGTGTGTGTGTGTGTGTGTGTGTGTGTGTGTGTGTGTGTGTGTGTGTGTGTGTGTGTGTGTGTGTGTGTGTGTGTGTGTGTGTGTGTGTGTGTGTGTGTGTGTGTGTGTGTGTGTGTGTCATACTAATTGATTAGTAGATCATTTGAAGACAATTTTAATACACTGCACCTACTCACTCCATATGGATCTGGAACTCTGTCTCCATTGTGTGTGTGTGTGTGTGTGTACGTGCACAGACAAACAGGAGCAGCAGTGCCGTCAGCTCATGGCTGGTCTTGATAAGGTGATAAGTGACCTGGACAAGCAGGAGAAGGCCATTTATACACGTGTACGCCCCCCATTGGAGCAGACAAGACCCCTTCAAGACAGCGCTGATCGGCTGCAGGATATGAGGGTATCCGATAAAGATTATATAAAAAAATGTATAACCATTACTATTATGAGTTGAATGACCTGTCCATGTCCAAAAAAGATATGTAATTGTGTGTGTGTGTGTGTGTGTGTGTGTGTGTGTGTGTGTGTGTGTGTGTGTGTGTGTGTGTGTGTGTGTGTGTGTGTGTGTGTGTGTGTGTGTGTGTGTGTGTGTGTGTGTGTGTGTGTGTGTGTGTGTGTCTTAATGTTTTTCTAAAAGGACATTACTGCTGCTGTAAGTATAATGGAACCAGAGAAGTCTTCTAAGGTACAACAGGCAGAGAGCTTTTTAGCCTCCAACCCTAAATGCAGTAGTGCACCACAGCTCCACACCAAGGTCAACGACGCCAACAAGAAATACAGCAAGGTCGACCTGCTCCTAAAGTGCTCTCAAGAGAAGTACGGAACCAACCTGCATGATAACTCACGCAGATAATGTTTTGAGTTGGTCGCTTGTAAAAGCTGTTGAAAGCAGTTTAAAATTGTCCTTTTTATATAACAATTTAAAAATATATATATAATTATTATATTATTATATTATTATTTATTATTTATTTATTTTTTTCCTAAATCACTTTCTTTCAGATTGAAGTATTCAAACCAGCTAGAAAACTCTCTTCAAAACGGGAAAACATTGCTGTCCACCTATGAGAACCAACTGGCCAGGGAAGCAGTTGCCCCATCTGACATCACCTCACTTGAGAAAACCCAGCGTGAACTTGGAGTAAGAAAGTTCAAACTAAACGACTGGCCAGAGTGTAGAGTAGCCATAGGATTTCAGAAAGGATGGTCTTTTTGTAATTAGTGGTAGTGTGAACAGTTATAGTTAGTAAATACATATAAAGGTGCTTTCTCAATTCCACAACAATCTCTAAAGTCCACAAACAGTACAACAAAGTGAATTCTACACCACTTGAGCTAGCTAATCACAAAATCGTTGCTCAGTACAATTCAGTTCAGTATGTACTTACATTAGTACATGTTATGTCTAAAGATTAATCCAATCAAAACTATATTAATAACAGAAACCCCGATTTTATTTTTATTTCAATAGATTGATTTCCTGTTCTTTCCATGACAGGATATTGCATCAGAACTCCGAGCCAAGAGGTCAGCACTGTCTGAGACAGAGCAGAACCTACGTGCAGCCAAAAACAGCTGCAACACCATGGCAACCAAGATGCAGGAACATTGTCCAGACATTGAGAGGCAGGAAATGGAGGTTCAGAGGCTCAACAAGCGCTTTGACAACCTCCAAAGACAGACTGACACCAGGTCAGAAGACCATGCCTCACTAACATCATTTGAACATTTACATTATTAATCATAAAATTATCGGTGCGATTTTCCAAAATTCCAAAAATATTACTACAGTATGTATGCAATCTAAAGGTTTTATCTGAATATTTGTTACAGGTCTCAGAGTTTGCAGAGAGCCAAGATGGCGTACAATAACTACCGCAATGACTATGACAACCTCAACATGTGGCTCTCGCGTGTTCCAAACTATGAGCCTCGTGAAACTGATGACGTGAGACAAGTGGAGACCAAGCTGAAAAACCAGAGGGTAGGAACATTAGCGCTTAGTAATCACACATTTTTGTCTCAAGCTATATGCTTCATTTGTAATATGTAGGACAAGGGGCACTCTCACAAAGTTGTATTACACGTTTCTTTTTATAGAATCTGCTCTCTGATATCACGAGGAAGGAGTCTGACCTGAACAATGTCTCCAAAAATGCCCGTCTTTACCAGCAAGCTGTCACGGTGAGTAAAAATAACACTGATGTGCAACTTACATAAGCTACAATAGAAAAAATTAAGCCAGGGTTGAGACCCAATGGATTAATAATTGTCATTCTTTCTTCTAAGGATTATGAAAATGAAACTGAGAAGTTCAAGTCATTCCTTGACCTGGAGGATGGACTCGTCCCTCAAACATACAAGAGGAACAGACTTGATTCACCGGCAAATAGAGTCAAGGGGGAGGTGAGACATTACTTCAAGCTTTGATGACTTGACATTTTGAGGAAATTAGTCTTTTTTTGCATTGTGATAACAAATTTGCTAATATCTACAATAAACTTCAAATTAAGAAATACAAGCACACAATTATTCGCACACAATTAAGAGGTTTTGCATTATTATTTACAGGAGTCTGCTATTGAAGCCAAGTTTACTGAGGTCAATGCTATAAATAAGCAAAGGCTACAGAATCTGGAGTTTACCCAAGGCCTTCTCAACCAGGTACAATGTGCTTTGGATATGTTTGTGAGAGAAAAATTCAAACAGATGCTTGCAGATTAATTCTATTATTATAAAATTATATTATTATTTCATAATGGACTGGACTCTTGTTTTTTATTCTATTCAGCAACCTGAGATCACCATGATTCAGACAAAAAATGTCCAGTCAGTTCAGTCTTCCACACCAGGTGAAGAGCCCTGGAGAATCAGGAAACTCCTGAACGATGAGGTGCAGAGGAGGGAACAGCTGGAGAAAGAGATAGAGACTATCCAGACTGACATATATGTTCTGGAGGGCCAGAAACCTCAAGACACTATTGTCAAAAAGGAGCTCATTAAGAAGGTTCCTGATCCCCAGTTGGATGAAGAAGTCCACAAGGTCCAGCACAAACTCTCAGAGGAGCGCCGGACCACCAGAGTGCTGGAAAATGATCTAGAGGTTTTTAAGCTTAAGTTGCGGGGTCTTGAAACTGAGGTTAAGGAGGGAGCACAGCAGTACACCGTTAAAGAAGTCCTACGCATTGAACGAGATCGTGGCCAGGAAGAGGAGGTGCGTAAGCTGCGCGAAGAGCTGGAGGAGCTCAGAAGGCAGAAGATGATCAAAGACAATGAGCTTGTTGAAATCCAGAAACGAGTGACAGTCCTGGCAGAGGAGAAGAACAAGGAACAGGAGGTCATCACTGAGGAAGAAGTGATCAAGGTGCAAAATGACCCCCAATTGGAAAGTGAGTACCGGGTGCTCCTTGACAGAAAACAAAAGGAAACAGATAGCAGGACACAATTGGAAGATGAGCTTCGGTTTCTTCAGGATAAGCTCAGAAGGCTGGAAAAGGAGAAGGCAATGGCGGAAGAGAAAATTTCCATTAAGGAGGTACTAAAAGTGGAGAAAGATGCTGCCTTTGAGAGGGAGGTAGAGAACCTCAGGAGGCAGTATGAGGATGAAAAGGCCAGGCGAAGGTCTTCCCTGCGAGAAAAGACAGACCTCCAGAGGAAAGTTACCAGCCTGGAGGAGGAAAAGTCCAAGGTTATTGTTCAGGAAAAAGTGCGTGAGATTGTTCGCCCTGATCCCAAAGCTGAAAATGAGGTAGCCAACCTTCGCCTTGACATGGTGGAGCAGCAGAGACGCTACAAAGATTCAGAAATCCATCTCCGATCACTACAAGATGAGCTCACCATGCTAAGAAATAGAGGCCCTCAAGTGGAAGTCAAAGAGATCATTAAAGAAGTAATTAAGTACAAAACAGATCCACAGACAGAGCTAGAGTTGGAGAAACTCCGCAATGAAATTGTGGATAAAACACACCAGACTGAGAAGTCAGAGATGGAGATTCGGCAGCTAAATGAGGAGATTCAAAGGTGGAAAGATACCAAGCCCCAAGTGCAAACTAAAGAGGTGGTCAATGAAGTGCTGCAGTATAGAGAAGATCCTAAGACCAAGGAGGAGATAGAGACACTCAAGAGAAAACTGTCAGATGAACAGAAGAAACGACTTGATCTTGAAAGAGAACGTTCTACTCAAGAGGAAAAGATCCGTATAAGGAAGATTGACCTGTCTCAGGTCAGAGAGAAGATTGTGCAGCAGGAAGTGGTCAAAATAGAGGAGGACCCTCTTCTGAAGGCTGAATGCAACACCTTTATGCAAAACATCAACAGTGAACAACGGCAGAAGGAGACCCTTAAAGATGAATTGTTGAAGCTACAAAGACAAAGGGCTGACCTAGACCTTCAACTGGAAGAGTTGGAGCGTGAACGGAGATCACGTCGTGATGCTGAACTAGAGATACAGCGCCTAAGAGTCAAACTCAGTGAGCTTGAAATCCGTGATAAAGAGAACCGCGAGAAGGTGACGGTAAAACAGAAGGTTGTTCTGCAACAGGATCCCCAACAGGAGAAGGAGCACTCCATCCTTAAACTACAGGTGGAAGAAGAGAGACACAAGCGCACTTTACTAGAAAAGGAGCTTAATATCCTCATCCAAAAGCAGCTCACCCTAGAGAAAATCGATGTGAAAGAAAGAGTTGTGCGCACTGAAAAAGTCCAAGTTGAAAAAGACCCAGAAGCTGAACATGAGATTGAGAACCTGAGGAGGGCCTTAGAAGATGAAAAACGAAGAAAGCGTGAATTGGATCTGGAGTTGGCCAGCCTTACCTCCAAGCTCTCAGATATGGAGTTCTGTAACACCAAATCTTCCAAGGACCTTGATTACATCCGTAATGAGAGCAGCCATCTACAGCAGGAAAACCTTCGGCTTCAGAATGAAATTCGCAAACTTCGCTCTGAAATCCAGATCACCAGCAAAGAGACTCGACTTATCACAGAGTCTGCACCTACAGAGAATGGCAAGAACCTGGAACTGAGGGTGGATTCACTACAAAGGGAGCTGTCCGACCTCAGAAACATCACAGCCCAAAAGGAGGATGAGATACAAAAGCTTCAAAAGAGCCTATCTGCTGTGAGAGTCAAGAAGGAGCAGAGAGAGAGCCACCTACGCAGGTCTATTGTCGTCATTGACCCCGAGTCTGGGAAAGAGATGCGACCCGAGGAGGCCTACAGGCTTGGTCTTATTGACTGGAAGATGTTTGTCAACTTGCAAGGCCAGGAGTGCGACTGGGAGGAGATCACAGTCAAGGGCCCTCAAGGAGAATCATCGGTCCTTCACGACAGGAAATCTGGGAAAAAGTTTTCCATTGATGATGCCCTGCGCATGGGGCACATCACAAACCGGCAACTTCAGCAGTACCTTGACAAAGAGATCACCATCCAAGAGTTTGGTGTCATGGTGTCAGGCAAGAGCAAGTGATTGCGTATATCCTAAGAAAGCACATTTATTTTTGTATCCCATAAAATCTTAACAAGCTGATTTAAAGATTTGTGCTCATGCTAAATGTTAAAGTTATTTGGTACGTCATTATTACGTGATATATCTTGGGTTTCTGTATGCAATCTAATAAAAGTTTATTAACTGGTCATTATGGAATGAAATATGGGTTCACCTGGCTGTTTTCACAAGAAGCTAATGATAATTAATGTGGGTAGGAAAAGGGATCCTGTTCCTTAGTGACTATATAGCTGTCACATTTGGCTTGCTTTTTAAATATGTAACGTGGGTGTTTTTAAACGTTGTTTGTGCTCTATATACCCAATAAAAACTAAAAGGAAACTGCTTAACTTGCCTGATGTCTTAATTAGTAGTGTATACATATAATAGTTGTATTAGTTACTCAACTGACAAAATAATTTGTCAAAAATAAATAATCCACCACGTGCCAATGATAGCCATTAAAAGTGTAGCACTATTTTTTAAAGTATTAACATTTATAGTTATGGCTAGTGTTCGTTAAAATAGCAGTCTCTCCTCTTCTATTACAATATGCTTTATATATGTGTTCTATAGTATTAGAACACACAATAATGATATAAACTAAGGCTGTACCTCCGCCCTGGTGCATGCTGGGTAGCAGTGCACCCCTGAATGCTTCAAGAACTAGGGCTATTTCACCATTTACTGCAGCAAAATGAGGCCAATAAAAATGCACCGACATTTACAGTATCCATTAGCATATTGCAAACAGTAAACCAGGAATTGGCAACATACTCTGAGGAAATGAATAACACAATATCCATAAATGAACCCGCATAAATTGGATTTTGGTTCTGGCCACCAGGCGGTGTACTGCCCCTGTTCGCCCCCAACGAATCTCCGCCTCTGAAACTCGTGCGAAGTCGCCATTTAGTATTGCTGACAGAATTATTTCGCTGATGCTCGGGCTAATCTGTGGAGGCGGAGCTTCATGTCGACGCTGTCCAGCGTAGTTCCTATTACGCTGGACAATGTTGTGGATGGATCGCTGCTTTTATATAGTATTGCACCTGGTGGCCACTGAAGAGGCAGTAGCCTATAGTTCCAGTGGAAGCACGGCGGGACGAAGCACCCGAACCCTTTTTTCATTTGTCATCCTGTATAATTATTCATGTCTGCGATCATCACAGAGTCCACACGCAACAGGAAACCATCCACGGTAGGTCACAATCCATGATAGCTGGCCGTCGTATTCTGTGACCCCACTGTAAATGCTATCGTGGATGGTTATCATGCTATCATGAATAATTATACAGGATGACAAATGAAAAACAGGTTGCTGTCGGGTGCTTCGTCCCGCCGTGCTTCCACTTGAACTATAGGCTACTGCCTCTTTAGTGGCCACCAGGTGCAATACTGTCGGCTTTTTGAAAATTGTGCTCTTGGGTCACTAAAATCACCCTTACGCTGCAAATCCACCCAAGTCACTGCAATCAGGCACACTTTACGCCCATACAGGCATTAGTTCATAGTTTATTTCATATACTACAGTAATCAAAAAACGGTGGGCATTATAACAAAAACAACCACAGTTTGAGCAATCAGAGAGGGGCTCGTAATGAAGAAAGATCTCTCCCCCATCCCCTTGTAATTAAATGTGCTTTATAAATACATTTGATTTGATTAGCATTTTACAGACACATACTATGGATGGGGCGTTTACTGCGATCCACCAACGTTGCTTCTTTCCCCATAAGAAGCAACAATCAGCGTTTAATTACGTTGATTTACCTTTGAGTATTTCCTACTATAGGCTACTGTGTAAAATGCTGTTTAGAATTGACCAACACCGTTTCTATATTCACGTTTGCATCAAGAAAGAAGGACCCGTCATCATCGTGCCACCACAGAGCCAAATCAACCGCTTTGCTTCATCCACTCAACGGGCTATACAAAACGTAAACCCATCCCGAGTGAGCGATGGCGATACGATGTTTACTTTGAAGCTCGTGCATGTTTCCGCACATGAACGACTTTATGCCTTCAAACTCGTGCATGTTGCAGAAAATGTGCAACAGCGACCCCTGGGGTCACAGAATACGGTGGGTCACAGAATACGGTGTAACACTGGAAACCAAAAACTCGAACGACTCAAACTCGGAAGCAAAGTACGTTGTTCTGTGTTCTTGTTTGGTAATTAAGTAACTCATTAGAGTTGGTGGATAAATCAGAGTTTACATATAAATCTAGGGTCTGAGTCGTGAGACTAGTTCTATGGGACCGCCGTGGTCACGTTCACTCTTACATCTCTACATGCCCCTAATGGGTGTTCGATTCAAATCATATGCATTGCTGTTTACAGTCCTTCCATCACTGGGCTTTCCAAACGTATAGTCGTGTGTTCCCAAGCCATTGTTGGCTTTTCTGTCTCCCATAGCTAGGTACTCTCCGGTAAGTCATTGCTGGCTTTCCTGTCTACCGGCTGGGTATCACAACAGGTAATCAATGCATGCATGCATGCATGCATGCATCTCTCTCTCTCTCTCTCTCTCTCTCTCTCTCTCTCTCTCTCTCTCTCTCTCTCTCTCTCTCTCTCTCTCTCTCTCTCTCTCTCTCTCTCTCTCTCTCTCTCTCTCTCTCTCTCTCTCTCTCTCTCTCTCTCTCTCTCTCTCTCTCTCTCTCTCTCTCTCTCTCTCTCTCTCCTCCCCGACGATCACGCAGATGCTGTCTGTACTTGCTAGGCCCCCATGTGGCAGCCTGCTCTCCCTTTTAACCCCAAGCACTGCCGCCTGCTTAACGATCCTCAGGCTCGTCCATATGAGGCTTGGGGGTGGAGTCAGCAAAATATCTCCCTTCAATTACTATTCCCCTCACCCCTCCCTGTCTGCCACAGTAAATTAAGGCGGTTTAAGAAGTTAAAGGTGCTGTCTTTGAATTTGGCTTTAAGTCATTGATATTACAAGCGCAAACATAATATAACATAATAAGTAGCATTGAAATAGAATACTAATAATAATATAATAATATTCATCCTTTCTGGGGTACCTTCGACTTTAGTTTTACCTTCAGTGTAATATCTTCACAGGCTGATAAGGACTGTCTGGAAAAACATTTACATAAATAATAAATAAATAAATTGAATAGTTTATAGCTTTTGATTACTAAAAGCAGACACGGGTTTCATTTATCTTCTGATCCTGCTACCTTAACTGTAATCTTATCATTAATATTCTGTTTTATATCTTGGTTGCGTACAGTAAAAATAAAACATTACAATTTGTGGTTTTGAAGCACAACAACAATGCCAAGGAAGAGTAAGTGGTCCCAAGCTCAAAGCCGGCGCTGGCAGATGTTGAATAAAATTCACTGTGCAACAACAACTGAACAAGCAGAATGTTTTGGTCCTCAGAGCAGTGGAGGAGTCCAAATGTTGCAGTGTCTCATGCTCAAGAGAGAGAGGTCAACATGATGCCTCATGTGTATCACAGGTGTCAGTTGCAGACATTGCAAAGAGAGGGCTTCATAATGATGATCCATGTGTAGCAGGGCTGTCTCATGCTTACCAGGTAAACCACAGAGGTCAAAGTGATGTGTCATGTGTGCCAGAGGTGTCTTATGTAGACATTGTAAAGAGGGGACATCCCAAAGATGCCTTTTGTGTACCAGGGCCTTCTCAGTCTTCTCTAGTGTCCATTACAATAGTCATACAAAATAGAGAGGTGTGTCCTAGTTGTCCAGTTTGGTATTAATGTTATTGATTAAGAGTGACTGGGTCAAATTACTTGGAAGCTATTGAAAACAAGATGAGTTTGCCATTAAAATATTCATATAAAATAGAAAAAGCACTCTAATGAAATAAAAAGAGGTGTGTCCTATTTGTCCAGTGTTGTATTAATATGTGTTGTTTATTAGGAGTGACTGGGTCACGCGACGTAAAAGCTATTTCCATTACAATATTCAAACAAAATAGAAAATGAAATAAAATTAAGCGTGTCCTATTTGTCCAGTTTCGAATTTATGTTGTTGATTAGGAGTGACTGGGTCACATGACTTGGAAGCTATTGAAAAAAATAGAAATCTTGAATTAAAATATTCATATAAAATAGAGAATGCACTAAAATGAAATAAAAAGAGGTGTCTCCTATTTGTCCAGTTTAGGATTAATATATTGTAACGGTTCTAGGTTGCGTTGTTTGTGTGCATTGTGCTAATGTTGTGATTGGGTGCTCAGGAGAAGGGGGCGGGCCTTGGGGGAGAGTTATTCAGTTAGAGATTGAGAGAAGTTCATGTTCGTTTGTTATAGCGTTCGATAACGTGTGCCTGCCATTAATAAAAGGGTGTCAGAAGTAAAACGACAACTGGACAAAACGAACGACGTGACTTTGCCACACTCACTGCCCGTCGCCTAGCATTAGCGCATGAGGCTAACTGCTTGAGCAAACGATAGTGATGGTGTCGGTGCAAAGCCAGAGATAAAGATGGTGGATCCTGCACTCCACTGCAACACTAGTCAGGCCCGACAAGCAGTACAGTAGTACAAACGACCTCAGTGCAGCTTCGGACGGTAACCGGGGATTTAGCCCCCATGAGAGGTAGGGCAAAGGTTAACCTTAAATTGGGGGGGGGGGTATCTGTGATCTTTGAGGTATGGGTAGCTGAGGTGCAAGATCCCTGTATAATAGGTGTGGACTTTTTGAGAAGTGTGGCTGCCTCATAGATCTGAATGACAACACACTCAGTTTGCCTAGGGGCCCTAAAGTCAACATAGTCCCACCCCCACAACCAGTGTGCCGCACCTACTGCCTCCTCAAAACCACATGTAACACGCAGTACCAACCCTCCTCCGTATGCCCACCCGCATCCGACCACCGCTCCAACCCCAAGCCCCTTTCAGATCCCTGCGAGGGAGGAGAGCAACCATCCCATCTCCCCGGCCACAGAGGGAATAGCAGACCGGCTGTCCGTGGTGAGGGAGATCTGGAGACAGAACAGTGAGGGGCTGACCGACCAGCAGCAGATGCAGCTGTGGCAGGTACTGATGGAGTTCAAGGACCTGTTTGCCCTCAATGAGGAGGAGGTAGGCCTGACGCACCTGGTTCAGCACGAGATAGACACCGGTGAAGCACAACCTATCAAAATGCGTCCCCGGCGTCTTCCCCTGGCCCGACAAGAGGAGCACTTGGAGCACTGTGGAAGGTGCTCCAGAGGGTGATGGCAGCTGGCCTAAAGTTACACCCAGACAAGTGTCACTTTTTGAGGAGGGAGGTGATATTTCTAGGACACAAGGTTGGCGGTGAGGGCGTTGGGACTGTCGAGGAAAAGATACAGGCAGTGAAAGACTGGCCAACACCTGCCGACCAGGCGAAGCTGAGGAGCTTCCTGGGCCTTGGCTGCACTTGGCTGCAATCCTGTTGAAATTTACGTCCCCCAGACCAGACATTAAACTGGTGGTCTTCTGTTGGCATAAACAACTGCCTCAGGGAACAAACAACTATCACCATCACTAAGGACACCCGCCGGCTAATTAAAATAGCCAGAGATAAATTCCCACAGGCCCGATTTGCCCACTCTTCACGGTATCCATTAAACTGTCCACCGGCCAACTCCTCTGCGTTAAAGCTTTCAACACCTTTGTCAGGGATAGCATTGAGGATGTTGATCCCCGCTGTACCTTCTTAAAACAATTATCTTTATCCCACTTCCAGACGAGTCGTGACAACATCCACTGGACTCCGGAGACGGCGAGGGCGATGCTGCAGGACTGGATCCAACGCAGTCCGTCGGATCCAACGTCACTAATCTTTCATCCCTCTGTTTATCCCCACAGGAACGGGAGGTCCTTGAAAGGGGCCTCACCTTAATCCCTACACCATCACTCTTAGATCGCGTTTTGTTGAGGAAAGATCTACACATTTATCACCGCCGCCTTAAGCTCCTCGATTATTTTAAATACAACACCAACTTCATCTACTTACCTTTCACCACACCGTCCACATGGGAACCGGCAGTAGAGTCTATCTCGGCACCCATACGGGAGCATATAGAGCATGACATCCGGTCCTTCCGTGACCTCCGACCTCGACCAGTGTCAGGAGGGAACATCACATTAGAACAACAACAGGCCCTTAAAACATTAAAAGCCCGCCACGAGGTCATTATCAAACCGGCTGACAAAGGCGGTCAAATTGTTATTCGGGACCGCAACAGGCCCTTAAAACATTAAAAGCCCGCCACGAGGTCATTATCAAACCGGCTGACAAAGGCGGTCAAATTGTTATTCAGGACCGCACCAACTATACATTGGAAGCCACTCGCTAACTCCATGACACGGCCCGCTCACGCAGCCTATTTATCCAGAAACGCAGGCGATTGCCAGGGGTTTAATTGACCAGATGAAGGCAAAACACCTGATAACTGCGAAACAGGCACACTATCTGTATGGGCCCGATCTCCCTAGAGCTAGACTCTTTTACTTACTCCCCAAAATACACAAACCACCAGAGAGTTATACTGTCCCACTGGTTGTCCCTCCGGGTCGCCCCATTGTGAGCGACTGCGGATCAGAAACCTACCGCTTAGCGAAGTTTATTGATCATTATATTAATCCCTTGTCTTACCTCCACCCCAGCTACATTAAGGACACGTACACCTTCATCAAAAAATTCAAAGATTTGACGGTCCCTGAGAATACCTTTATCTTCTCCATTGACGTGAACTCATTGTACACAAACATAGCAACCCCCCTCGGCCGTTTGTGCGTTACCGGATCTCTCACGACCGGATGATTTCATTTAAAAATTTCTGGAACTAACCCTCACACGTATTGATTTCTCATTTGATGACGCTTTCTTCCTACAGACATGCGGAAATACTCTCCAGCGTATGCAGACATTTATCTGGCGGACTGGGAGCAGTCGGCTCTCCTTAAATGTTCTACGCGTCCCCTATTGTATTACCGCTATCTAGATGACATATTTGGTCTTTGGGACCAATCGGAAGAGTCGTTTGAGTTTTTCAACACACTTAACTCACACCATCCACGCATTAAACGGTCCCACACTCTCCATCTCCATAGGTTCCTTTCCTGGACACGGTGGTGTTCTTCACGGATGCGGTGTTGGGGCATAAGACCCTGGCGACCAAAGTCTACTTCAAGGACACCGACAGGCATTCTTTATTGTTTAATAATAGCTATCATCCTAAACACACCTTCAGTTCTATCATCAAGTCACAGCTTATCCGTTTTCACCGAATCTGTTCCCTCCACCATGTGGAGGAGGCCACCAAGATTCAATTTAGAGCCCTTAGACCACGAGGGTACTCCAGACACTTCCTCCGCACTATTAAAAGTGAGGTCGCCACTCTTCACCTCAAACCAGCCACCCCTAAACAGGAACACCGCAGAGCACAAATTAATCCCATTCATCACTATGTTTTCACGTCAATTAGGCCCCTTTAACAAGGCGATCAAGCAGAGATTTAACTCCACCCAACTGCAGATCCCTTCAATCGCACCATTCAAGGTCATTATGGCTTACCGCCGCCACAAAAATCTTAAAGATATGTTGGTACACACGGCACTTAACAAAGCAGTACGCACGGCCCATGACCCATACTTTACCAACGTAAAGTATGTATCCGGTTGCAGAGGTGGGACTGGCGCCATCCTGCAGACCTTCTCACTCCTCTCCTCCAATGTAGTTTATGCCATCCGCTGCCAGCAATGCCGTGCCATCTGTGTGGGGGAAACAGGGGCCACGATTAAACAGAGGTTATACCAACACGTTTATCATATCAAGAAGGGAACCAATAGGAAGCTTTTATATGTCCATTTTATCCAACATCAGATCTCAAACCTGTCTCTCTTCGGCCTCGAGACAAACACCAATAGGTCTCTGGGTCAGAGGAGAGCAGCAGAGAGAAGGTGGATTGCTAAGCTTTCCTCTGCGGCACCTGGGCCTAACCCCATAGTTGCAGTTACCCCTCATTCCCAGACGAATCTCTCCCTCCTCTTCGCCTAACCATAACCACTCTCTCCCCCCTCTAACTAACCATAACCTCCCCCTCCCCCTCTCCTAACCATAACCCTCCCTGTTTAGCAAACTTCAGGGTATGTTACTTTTTAGTTTATTTTTAGATTCGTCCACTAGTGATTTCTTTTATTGGATTTCACTTATTTTAATGCAAGAGTTATATGTCTATTTTAATGTGCTTGCCCGTGACCTTCCCTCTTACACCACTAGCTGGCGTTAAGGGGAGTCACTTACCCCTGACCTAACCCTAAGCTTGTGAATGCCTTATACCATCTTCAAGTGGTGAAGCACCATCAATTTTAACTCAATACACCATTTTTATGCTCAGAAACACAATGTGGTCAAAAATATATTGTCTTGTTCTGAAAAGCATTTTCAGCACTTCATAAAATATGTTTCTTATTTCCAACTTTAAATCGAAAATTGTAAATAACATTGTGAATGGTTGTATAGATCTTATACCATCGTAAAGGGGTGAAGCACCATCGTTTTTAACACAAAAAAACACGTTTGTGCTCAGAAACACCGTGTGGTCAAAAAGTGATTCTCTCGCTCTGAAAAGCATTTTCCGCTCATAAAAAAGTGGTGTGTTGCTTTCTTCCCACTTTAAATGGAAAAGTGTAACTAAGCTTGTTAATGGTTGTTAAGACCTTATACCAACATCAAATGGTGAAGCACCATCGTTATTAAACCAAAATACCAGGTTTGTGCTCAGAAACACATTGTGGTTAAAAAGTGATTCTCTCGCTCTGAAAAGCATTTACCGCACATAAAAAAAGAAATGTTGCTTTTTTCCCCACTTGCGATTGTAATGTATAACTAAGCTTGTGTTGCTTTTTTCCCACTTTTAATGGAAAAGTGTAACTAAGTTTGTTAATGTTTGTTTAGATCTTATACTAACATCAAATGGTGAAGCACCATTGTTTTTAACACAGAAAACGATGTTTATGCTTAGAAACACATTGTGGTCAGAAAGTGATTCTCTCGCTCTGAAAAGCAGTTAAAGCACATAAAAAAGAAATGTTGTTTTTTCCCACTTTTGATTGTAATGTATAACTAAGCTTGTGTTGCTTTTTTCCCACTTTTAATGGAAAAGTGTAACTAAGCTTCTTAATGGTTGTTTGGACCTTATACCAACATTAGTTGGTGAAGCACCATTGTTTTTAACACAGAAAACTATGTTTATGCTTAGAAACACATTGTGGTCAAAAGGTGATTCTCTTGCTCTGAAAAGCATTTTCCGCGCATAAAAAAGAAATGTTGCTTTTTTCCCCACTTGGAAAAGTGTACCTGAGCTTGTGTTGCTTTTTTCCCACTTTTAATGGAAAAGTGTAACTAAGCTTCTTAATGGTTGTTTAGACCTTATACTAACATCAAATGGTGAAGCACCATCGTTTTCAACACAAAAAACCACGTTTGAGCTCAGAAACACATTGCGGTCAAAAAGTGATTCTCTCGCTCTGAAAAGCATTTACTGCACATAAAAAAGAAATGTTGCTTTTTTCCCACTTTTGATTGTAATGTATAACTAAGCTTGTGTTGCTTTTTTCCCACTTTTAATGGAAAAGTGTAACTAAGCTTCTTAATTGTTGTTTAGACCTTTACCAACATTAGTTGGTGAAGCACCATTGTTTTTAACACAGAAAACGATGTTTATGCTTAGAAACACATTGTGGTCAGAAAGTGATTCTCTCGCTCTGAAAAGCAGTTAAAGCACATAAAAAAAGAAATGTTGCTTTTTTTTCCCACTTTTGATTGTAATGTATAACTAAGCTTGTGTTGCTTTTTTCCCACTTTTAATGGAAAAGTGTAACTAAGCTTCTAATTGTTGTTTAGACCTTTACCAACATTAGTTGGTGAAGCACCATTGTTTTTAACACAGAAAACGATGTTTATGCTTAGAAACACATTGTGGTCAAAAGGTGATTCTCTTGCTCTGAAAAGCATTTTCCGCGCATAAAAAAGTGGTGTGGTGTGTTGCTTTCTTCCCACTTTTAATGGAAAAGTGTAACTAAGCTTCTTAATGGTTGTTTAGACCTTATACCAACATTAACTGGTGAAGCACCATTGTTTTTAACACAGAAAACGATGTTTATGCTTAGAAACACATTGTGGTCAGAAAGTGATTCTCTCAATCTGAAAAGCATTTTCCGGTCATAAAAAAGTGGTGTGGTGTGTTGCTTTCTTCCCACTTTTAATGGAAAAGTGTAACTAAGCATCTTAATGGTTGTTTAGACCTTATACCAACATGAACTGGTGAAGCACCATTGTTTTTAACACAGAAAACCACGTTTGTGCTCAGAAACACATTGTGGTCAAAAAGTGATTCTCTCGCTCTGAAAAGCATTTACTGCACATAAAAAAGAAATGTTGCTTTTTTCCCCACTTGGAAAAGTGTAACTAAGCTTGTGTTGCTTTCTTCCCACTTTAAATGGAAAAGTGTAACTAAGCTTGTTAATGGTTGTTAAGACCTTATACCAACAATAGCTGGTGAAGCACCATTGTCTTTAACACAGAAAACCGCGTTTGTGCTCAGAAACACATTGTGGTAAAAAGGTGATTCTCTCGCTCTGAAAAGCATTTACAGCACATAAAAAAGAAATGTTGCTTTTTTCCCCCACTTTTGATTGTAATGTTTAACTAGGCTTGTGTTGCTTTTTTCCCACTTTTAATGGAAAAGTGTGACTAAGCTTCTTAATGGTTGTTTAGACCTTATACCAACATTAGCTCGTGAAGCACCATTGTTTTTAACACAGAAAACGATGTTTATGCTTAGAAACACATTGTGGTCAGAAAGTGATTCTCTCGCTCTGAAAAGCATTTTCCGCTCATAAAAAAGTGGTGTGGTGTGTTACTTTCTTCCCACTTTTAATGGAAAAGTGTAACTAAGCTTCTTAATGGTTGTTTAGACCTTATACCAACATTAACTGGTGAAGCACCATTGTTTTTAACACAGAAAACGATGTTTATGCTTAGAAACACATTGTGGTCAGAAAGCGATTCTCTCAATCTGAAAAGCAGTTAAAGCACATAAAAAAAGAAATGTTGCTTTTTTTTCCCACTTTTGATTGTAATGTATAACTAAGCTTGTGTTGCTTTTTTCCCACTTTTAATGGAAAAGTTGTAACTAAGCTTCTTAATGGTTGTTTAGACCTTATACTAGCATTAACTGGTGAAGCACCATTGTTTTTAACACAGAAAACGATGTTTATGCTTAGAAACACATTGTGGTCAGAAAGTGATTCTCTCGCTCTGAAAAGCAGTTAAAGCACATAAAAAAGAAATGTTTTTTTTCCCACTTTTGATTGTAATGTTTAACTAAGCTTGTGTTGCTTTTTTCCCACTTTTAATGGAAAAGTGTAACTAAGCTTCTTAATGGTTGTTTGGACCTTATACCAACATTAGTTGGTGAAGCACCATTGTTTTTAACACAGAAAACGATGTTTATGCTTAGAAACACATTGTGGTCAAAAGGTGATTCTCTTGCTCTGAAAAGCATTTTCCGCGCATAAAAAAGAAATGTTGCTTTTTTCCCCACTTGGAAAAGTGTAACTAAGCTTGTGTTGCTTTTTTCCCACTTTTAATGGAAAAGTGTAACTAAGCTTCTTAATGGTTGTTTAGACCTTATACCAACATTAACTGGTGAAGCACCATTGTTTTTAACACAGAAAACGATGTTTATGCTTAGAAACACATTGTGGTCAAAAGGTGATTCTCTTGCTCTGAAAAGCATTTTCCGCGCATAAAAAAGAAATGTTGCTTTTTTCCCCACTTGGAAAAGTGTACCTGAGCTTGTGTTGCTTTTTTCCCACTTTTAATGGAAAAGTGTAACTAAGCTTCTTAATGGTTGTTTAGACCTTATACCAACATTAACTGGTGAAGCACCATTGTTTTTAACACAGAAAACGATGTTTATGCTTAGAAACACATTGTGGTCAGAAAGTGATTCTCTCGCTCTGAAAAGCATTTACGCACATAAAAAAGAATGTTGCTTTTTTCCCCACTTTGATGAAAGTGTAACTAAGCTTGTGTTGCTTTTTTCCCACTTTTAATGGAAAAGTGTAACTAAGCTTCTTAATGGTTGTTTAGACCTTATACCAACATTAACTGGTGAAGCACCATTGTTTTTAACACAGAAAACGATGTTTATGCTTAGAAACACATTGTGGTCAGAAAGTGATTCTCTCGCTCTGAAAAGCAGTTAAAGCACATAAAAAAATGTTGCTTTTTTTCCCCACTTTTGATTGTAATGTATAACTAAGCTTGTGTTGCTTTTTTCCCACTTTTAATGGAAAAGTGTAACTAAGCTTCTTAATGGTTGTTTAGACCTTATACCAACATTAACTGGTGAAGCACCATTGTTTTTAACACAGAAAACGATGTTTATGCTTAGAAACACATTGTGGTCAGAAAGTGATTCTCTCGCTCTGAAAAGCATTTAAAGCACATAAAAAAGAAATGTTGCTTTTTTCCCCACTTTTGATTGTAATGTATAACTAAGCTTGTGTTGCTTTTTTCCCACTTTTAATGGAAAAGTGTAACTAAGCTTCTTAATGGTTGTTTAGACCTTATACCAACATTAACTGGTGAAGCACCATTGTTTTTAACACAGAAAACGATGTTTATGCTTAGAAACACATTGTGGTCAGAAAGTGATTCTCTCGCTCTGAAAAGCATTTAAAGCACATAAAAAAGAATGTTGTTGCTTTTTTCCCCACTTTTGATTGTAATGTATAACTAAGCTTGTGTTGCTTTTTTCCCACTTTTAATGGAAAAGTGTAACTAAGCTTCTTAATGGTTGTTTAGACCTTATACCAACATTAACTGGTGAAGCACCATTGTTTTTAACACAGAAAACGATGTTTATGCTTAGAAACACATTGTGGTCAGAAAGTGATTCTCTCGCTCTGAAAAGCAGTTAAAGCACATAAAAAAGAATGTTGCTTTTTTCCCCACTTTTGATTGTAATGTATAACTAAGCTTGTGTTGCTTTTTTCCCACTTTTAATGGAAAAGTGTAACTAAGCTTCTTAATGGTTGTTTAGACCTTATACCAACATTAACTGGTGAAGCACCATTGTTTTTAACACAGAAAACGATGTTTATGCTTAGAAACACATTGTGGTCAGAAAGGTGATTCTCTTGCTCTGAAAAGCATTTTCCGCGCATAAAAAAGAAATGTTGCTTTTTTCCCCACTTGGAAAAGTGTAACTAAGCTTGTGTTGCTTTTTTCCCACTTTTAATGGAAAAGTGTAACTAAGCTTCTTAATGGTTGTTTAGACCTTATACCAACATTAACTGGTGAAGCACCATTGTTTTTAACACAGAAAACGATGTTTATGCTTAGAAACACATTGTGGTCAGAAAGTGATTCTCTCAATCTGAAAAGCATTTTCCGCTCATAAAAAAGTGGTGTGGTGTGTTACTTTCTTCCCACTTTTAATGGAAAAGTGTAACTAAGCTTCTTAATGGTTGTTTAGACCTTATACCAACATTAACTGGTGAAGCACCATTGTTTTTAACACAGAAAACGATGTTTATGCTTAGAAACACATTGTGGTCAGAAAGTGATTCTCTCACTCTGAAAAGCAGTTAAAGCACATAAAAAAGAAATGTTGCTTTTTTTTCCCACTTTTGATTGTAATGTATAACTAAGCTTGTGTTGCTTTTTTCCCACTTTTAATGGAAAAGTTGTAACTAAGCTTCTTAATGGTTGTTTAGACCTTATACTAGCATTAACTGGTGAAGCACCATTGTTTTTAACACAGAAAACGATGTTTATGCTTAGAAACACATTGTGGTCAGAAAGTGATTCTCTCGCTCTGAAAAGCATTTAAAGCACATAAAAAAGAAATGTTGCTTTTTTCCCACTTTTGATTGTAATGTATAACTAAGCTTGTGTTGCTTTTTTCCCACTTTTAATGGAAAAATGTAACTAAGCTTCTTAATGGTTGTTTAGACCTTATACCAACATTAACTGGTGAAGCACCATTGTTTTTAACACAGAAAACGATGTTTATGCTTAGAAACACATTGTGGTCAGAAAGTGATTCTCTCGCTCTGAAAAGCAGTTAAAGCACATAAAAAAATGTTGCTATTTTTTCCCACTTTTGATTGTAATGTGTAACTAAGCTTGTGTTGCTTTTTTCCCACTTTTAATGGAAAAGTGTAACTAAGCTTCTTAATGGTTGTTTAGACCTTATACCAACATTAACTGGTGAAGCACCATTGTTTTTAACACAGAAAACGATGTTTATGCTTAGAAACACATTGTGGTCAAAAGGTGATTCTCTTGCTCTGAAAAGCATTTTCCGCGCATAAAAAAGAAATGTTGCTTTTTTCCCCACTTGGAAAAGTGTAACTAAGCTTGTGTTGCTTTTTTCCCACTTTTAATGGAAAAGTGTAACTAAGCTTCTTAATGGTTGTTTAGACCTTATACCAACATTAACTGGTGAAGCACCATTGTTTTTAACACAGAAAACGATGTTTATGCTTAGAAACACATTGTGGTCAGAAAGTGATTCTCTCGCTCTGAAAAGCATTTAAAGCACATAAAAAAAGAAATGTTGCTTTTTTCCCCACTTTTGATTGTAATGTATAACTAAGCTTGTGTTGCTTTTTTCCCACTTTTAATGGAAAAGTGTAACTAAGCTTCTTAATGGTTGTTTAGACCTTATACCAACATGAACTGGTGAAGCACCATTGTTTTTAACACAGAAAACGATGTTTATGCTTAGAAACACATTGTGGTCAGAAAGTGATTCTCTCGCTCTGAAAAGCATTTAAAGCACATAAAAAAGAATGTTGCTTTTTTCCCCACTTTTGATTGTAATGTGTAACTAAGCTTGTGTTGCTTTTTTCCCACTTTTAATGGAAAAGTGTAACTAAGCTTCTTAATGGTTGTTTAGACCTTATACCAACATTAACTGGTGAAGCACCATTGTTTTTAACACAGAAAACGATGTTTATGCTTAGAAACACATTGTGGTCAAAAGTGATTCTCTCGCTCTGAAAAGCATTTACGCACATAAAAAAGAAATGTTGCTTTTTTCCCCACTTTGATGTAATGTATAACTAAGCTTGTGTTGCTTTTTTCCCACTTTTAATGGAAAAGTGTAACTAAGCTTCTTAATGGTTGTTTAGACCTTATACCACCATTAACTGGTGAAGCACCATTGTTTTTAACACAGAAAACGATGTTTATGCTTAGAAACACATTGTGGTCAGAAAGTGATTCTCTCGCTCTGAAAAGCATTTAAAGCACATAAAAAAGAAATGTTGCTTTTTTCCCCACTTTTGATTGTAATGTATAACTAAGCTTGTGTTGCTTTTTTCCCACTTTTAATGGAAAAATGTAACTAAGCTTCTTAATGGTTGTTTAGACCTTATACCAACATGAACTGGTGAAGCACCATTGTTTTTAACACAGAAAACGATGTTTATGCTTAGAAACACATTGTGGTCAGAAAGTGATTCTCTCGCTCTGAAAAGCAGTTAAAGCACATAAAAAAATGTTGCTTTTTTTCCCACTTTTGATTGTAATGTGTAACTAAGCTTGTGTTGCTTTTTTCCCACTTTTAATGGAAAAGTGTAACTAAGCTTCTTAATGGTTGTTTAGACCTTATACCAACATTAGACTGGTGAAGCACCATTGTTTTTAACACAGAAAACGATGTTTATGCTTAGAAACACATTGTGGTCAAAAGTGATTCTCTCGCTCTGAAAAGCATTTAAAGCACATAAAAAAGAAATGTTGCTTTTTTCCCCACTTTTGATTGTAATGTATAACTAAGCTTGTGTTGCTTTTTTCCCACTTTTAATGGAAAAGTGTAACTAAGCTTCTTAATGGTTGTTTAGACCTTATACCAACATTAACTGGTGAAGCACCATTGTTTTTAACACAGAAAACGATGTTTATGCTTAGAAACACATTGTGGTCAGAAAGTGGTTCTCTCAATCTGAAAAGCATTTAAAGCACATAAAAAAAGAAATGTTGCTTTTTTCCCCACTTTTGATTGTAATGTATAACTAAGCTTGTGTTGCTTTTTTCCCACTTTTAATGGAAAAATGTAACTAAGCTTCTTAATGGTTGTTTAGACCTTATACCAACATTAACTGGTGAAGCACCATTGTTTTTAACACAGAAAACGATGTTTATGCTTAGAAACACATTGTGGTCAGAAAGTGATTCTCTCGCTCTGAAAAGCAGTTAAAGCACATAAAAAAAATGTTGCTTTTTTTCCCACTTTTGATTGTAATGTATAACTAAGCTTGTGTTGCTTTTTTCCCACTTTTAATGGAAAAGTGTAACTAAGCTTCTTAATGGTTGTTTAGACCTTATACCAACATTAGTTGGTGAAGCACCATTGTTTTTAACACAGAAAACGATGTTTATGCTTAGAAACACATTGTGGTCAGAAAGTGATTCTCTCGCTCTGAAAAGCAGTTAAAGCACATAAAAAAATGTTGCTATTTTTTCCCACTTTTGATTGTAATGTGTAACTAAGCTTGTGTTGCTTTTTTCCCACTTTTAATGGAAAAGTGTAACTAAGCTTCTTAATGGTTGTTTAGACCTTATACCAACATTAACTGGTGAAGCACCATTGTTTTTAACACAGAAAACGATGTTTATGCTTAGAAACACATTGTGGTCAAAAGGTGATTCTCTTGCTCTGAAAAGCATTTACTGCACATAAAAAAGAAATGTTGCTTTTTTCCCACTTTTGATTGTAATGTATAACTAAGCTTGTGTTGCTTTTTTCCCACTTTTAATGGAAAAATGTAACTAAGCTTCTTAATGGTTGTTTAGACCTTATACCAACATGAACTGGTGAAGCACCATTGTTTTTAACACAGAAAACGATGTTTATGCTTAGAAACACATTGTGGTCAGAAAGTGATTCTCTCGCTCTGAAAAGCATTTAAAGCACATAAAAAAGAAATGTTGCTTTTTTCCCCACTTTTGATTGTAATGTATAACTAAGCTTGTGTTGCTTTTTTCCCACTTTTAATGGAAAAGTGTAACTAAGCTTCTTAATGGTTGTTTAGACCTTATACCAACATGAACTGGTGAAGCACCATTGTTTTTAACACAGAAAACGATGTTTATGCTTAGAAACACATTGTGGTCAAAAGTGATTCTCTCGCTCTGAAAAGCATTTAAAGCACATAAAAAAGAAATGTTGCTTTTTTCCCCACTTTTGATTGTAATGTATAACTAAGCTTGTGTTGCTTTTTTCCCACTTTTAATGGAAAAGTGTAACTAAGCTTCTTAATGGTTGTTTAGACCTTATACCAACATTAACTGGTGAAGCACCATTGTTTTTAACACAGAAAACGATGTTTATGCTTAGAAACACATTGTGGTCAAAAGTGATTCTCTCGCTCTGAAAAGCATTTAAAGCACATAAAAAAGAAATGTTGCTTTTTTCCCCACTTTTGATTGTAATGTATAACTAAGCTTGTGTTGCTTTTTTCCCACTTTTAATGGAAAAGTGTAACTAAGCTTCTTAATGGTTGTTTAGACCTTATACCAACATTAACTGGTGAAGCACCATTGTTTTTAACACAGAAAACGATGTTTATGCTTAGAAACACATTGTGGTCAGAAAGTGATTCTCTCGCTCTGAAAAGCAGTTAAAGCACATAAAAAAGAAATGTTGCTTTTTTTCCCCACTTTTGATTGTAATGTATAACTAAGCTTGTGTTGCTTTTTTCCCACTTTTAATGGAAAAGTGTAACTAAGCTTCTTAATGGTTGTTTAGACCTTATACCAACATTAGTTGGTGAAGCACCATTGTTTTTAACACAGAAAACGATGTTTATGCTTAGAAACACATTGTGGTCAAAAGGTGATTCTCTTGCTCTGAAAAGCATTTTCCGCGCATAAAAAAGAAATGTTGCTTTTTTCCCCACTTGGAAAAGTGTACCTGAGCTTGTGTTGCTTTTTTCCCACTTTTAATGGAAAAGTGTAACTAAGCTTCTTAATGGTTGTTTAGACCTTATACCAACATTAACTGGTGAAGCACCATTGTTTTTAACACAGAAAACGATGTTTATGCTTAGAAACACATTGTGGTCAGAAAGTGATTCTCTCAATCTGAAAAGCATTTTCCGCTCATAAAAAAGTGGTGTGGTGTGTTACTTTCTTCCCACTTTTAATGGAAAAGTGTAACTAAGCTTCTTAATGGTTGTTTAGACCTTATACCAACATTAACTGGTGAAGCACCATTGTTTTTAACACAGAAAACGATGTTTATGCTTAGAAACACATTGTGGTCAGAAAGTGATTCTCTCAATCTGAAAAGCAGTTAAAGCACATAAAAAAAGAAATGTTGCTTTTTTTTCCCACTTTTGATTGTAATGTATAACTAAGCTTGTGTTGCTTTTTTCCCACTTTTAATGGAAAAGTGTAACTAAGCTTCTTAATGGTTGTTTAGACCTTATACCAACATTAACTGGTGAAGCACCATTGTTTTTAACACAGAAAACGATGTTTATGCTTAGAAACACATTGTGGTCAAAAGGTGATTCTCTTGCTCTGAAAAGCATTTTCCGCGCATAAAAAAGTGGTATGTTGCTTTTTTCCCCACTTGGAAAAGTGTAACTAAGCTTGTGTTGCTTTTTTCCCACTTTTAATGGAAAAGTGTAACTAAGCTTCTTAATGGTTGTTTAGACCTTATACCAACATGAACTGGTGAAGCACCATTGTTTTTAACACAGAAAACGATGTTTATGCTTAGAAACACATTGTGGTCAGAAAGTGATTCTCTGCATCTGAAAAGCATTTAAAGCACATAAAAAAGAAATGTTGCTTTTTTCCCCACTTTGATTGTAATGTATAACTAAGCTTGTGTTGCTTTTTTCCCACTTTTAATGGAAAAGTGTAACTAAGCTTCTTAATGGTTGTTTAGACCTTATACCAACATTAACTGGTGAAGCACCATTGTTTTTAACACAGAAAACGATGTTTATGCTTAGAAACACATTGTGGTCAGAAAGTGGTTCTCTCAATCTGAAAAGCATTTAAAGCACATAAAAAAAGAAATGTTGCTTTTTTCCCCACTTTTGATTGTAATGTATAACTAAGCTTGTGTTGCTTTTTTCCCACTTTTAATGGAAAAGTGTAACTAAGCTTCTTAATGGTTGTTTAGACCTTATACCAACATGAACTGGTGAAGCACCATTGTTTTTAACACAGAAAACGATGTTTATGCTTAGAAACACATTGTGGTCAAAAGTGATTCTCTCGCTCTGAAAAGCATTTAAAGCACATAAAAAAAGAAATGTTGCTTTTTTCCCCACTTTTGATTGTAATGTATAACTAAGCTTGTGTTGCTTTTTTCCCACTTTTAATGGAAAAGTGTAACTAAGCTTCTTAATGGTTGTTTAGACCTTATACCAACATTAGTTGGTGAAGCACCATTGTTTTTAACACAGAAAACGATGTTTATGCTTAGAAACACATTGTGGTCAAAAGTGATTCTCTCGCTCTGAAAAGCATTTAAAGCACATAAAAAAAGAAATGTTGCTTTTTTCCCCACTTTTGATTGTAATGTATAACTAAGCTTGTGTTGCTTTTTTCCCACTTTTAATGGAAAAGTGTAACTAAGCTTCTTAATGGTTGTTTAGACCTTATACCAACATTAACTGGTGAAGCACCATTGTTTTTAACACAGAAAACGATGTTTATGCTTAGAAACACATTGTGGTCAAAAGGTGATTCTCTCGCTCTGAAAAGCATTTACTGCACATAAAAAAGAAATGTTGCTTTTTTCCCCACTTTGATTGAAAGTGTAACTAAGCTTGTGTTGCTTTTTTCCCACTTTTAATGGAAAAGTGTAACTAAGCTTCTTAATGGTTGTTTAGACCTTATACCAACATTAACTGGTGAAGCACCATTGTTTTTAACACAGAAAACGATGTTTATGCTTAGAAACACATTGTGGTCAAAAGGTGATTCTCTTGCTCTGAAAAGCATTTTCCGCGCATAAAAAAGAAATGTTGCTTTTTTCCCCACTTGGAAAAGTTTAACTAAGCTTGTGTTGCTTTTTTCCCACTTTTAATGGAAAAGTGTAACTAAGCTTCTTAATGGTTGTTTAGACCTTATACTAGCATTAACTGGTGAAGCACCATTGTTTTTAACACAGAAAACGATGTTTATGCTTAGAAACACATTGTGGTCAAAAGGTGATTCTCTTGCTCTGAAAAGCATTTTCCGCGCATAAAAAAGTGGTATGTTGCTTTTTTCCCCACTTGGAAAAGTGTAACTAAGCTTGTGTTGCTTTTTTCCCACTTTTAATGGAAAAGTGTAACTAAGCTTCTTAATGGTTGTTTAGACCTTATACCAACATGAACTGGTGAAGCACCATTGTTTTTAACACAGAAAACGATGTTTATGCTTAGAAACACATTGTGGTCAGAAAGTGGTTCTCTCAATCTGAAAAGCATTTAAAGCACATAAAAAAGAAATGTTGCTTTTTTCCCCACTTTTGATTGTAATGTATAACTAAGCTTGTGTTGCTTTTTTCCCACTTTTAATGGAAAAGTGTAACTAAGCTTCTTAATGGTTGTTTAGACCTTATACCAACATTAACTGGTGAAGCACCATTGTTTTTAACACAGAAAACGATGTTTATGCTTAGAAACACATTGTGGTCAGAAAGTGATTCTCTCGCTCTGAAAAGCAGTTAAAGCACATAAAAAAAATGTTGCTTTTTTCCCACTTTTGATTGTAATGTATAACTAAGCTTGTGTTGCTTTTTTCCCACTTTTAATGGAAAAGTGTAACTAAGCTTCTTAATGGTTGTTTAGACCTTATACCAACATTAGTTGGTGAAGCACCATTGTTTTTAACACAGAAAACGATGTTTATGCTTAGAAACACATTGTGGTCAAAAGGTGATTCTCTTGCTCTGAAAAGCATTTTCCGCGCATAAAAAAGTGATATGTTGCTTTTTTCCCCACTTGGAAAAGTGTAACTAAGCTTGTGTTGCTTTTTTCCCACTTTTAATGGAAAAATGTAACTAAGCTTCTTAATGGTTGTTTAGACCTTATACTAGCATTAACTGGTGAAGCACCATTGTTTTTAACACAGAAAACGATGTTTATGCTTAGAAACACATTGTGGTCAAAAGGTGATTCTCTTGCTCTGAAAAGCATTTTCCGCGCATAAAAAAGTGGTATGTTGCTTTTTTCCCCACTTGGAAAAGTGTAACTAAGCTTGTGTTGCTTTTTTCCCACTTTTAATGGAAAAGTGTAACTAAGCTTCTTAATGGTTGTTTAGACCTTATACTACCATTAACTGGTGAAGCACCATTGTTTTTAACACAGAAAACGATGTTTATGCTTAGAAACACATTGTGGTCAGAAAGTGGTTCTCTCAATCTGAAAAGCATTTAAAGCACATAAAAAAAGAAATGTTGCTTTTTTCCCCACTTTTGATTGTAATGTATAACTAAGCTTGTGTTGCTTTTTTCCCACTTTTAATGGAAAAATGTAACTAAGCTTCTTAATGGTTGTTTAGACCTTATACCAACATGAACTGGTGAAGCACCATTGTTTTTAACACAGAAAACCACGTTTGTGCTCAGAAACACATTGTGGTCAAAAAGTGATTCTCTCGCTCTGAAAAGCATTTAAAGCACATAAAAAAAGAAATGTTGCTTTTTTCCCCACTTTTGATTGTAATGTATAACTAAGCTTGTGTTGCTTTTTTCCCACTTTTAATGGAAAAATGTAACTAAGCTTCTTAATGGTTGTTTAGACCTTATACCAACATTGACTGGTGAAGCACCATTGTTTTTAACACAGAAAACGATGTTTATGCTTAGAAACACATTGTGGTCAGAAAGTGATTCTCTCGCTCTGAAAAGCAGTTAAAGCACATAAAAAAGAAATGTTGCTTTTTTTCCCCACTTTTGATTGTAATGTATAACTAAGCTTGTGTTGCTTTTTTCCCACTTTTAATGGAAAAGTGTAACTAAGCTTCTTAATGGTTGTTTAGACCTTATACCAACATTAGTTGGTGAAGCACCATTGTTTTTAACACAGAAAACGATGTTTATGCTTAGAAACACATTGTGGTCAAAAGGTGATTCTCTTGCTCTGAAAAGCATTTTCCGCGCATAAAAAAGTGATATGTTGCTTTTTTCCCCACTTGGAAAAGTGTAACTAAGCTTGTGTTGCTTTTTTCCCACTTTTAATGGAAAAGTGTAACTAAGCTTCTTAATGGTTGTTTAGACCTTATACTAGCATTAACTGGTGAAGCACCATTGTTTTTAACACAGAAAACGATGTTTATGCTTAGAAACACATTGTGGTCAAAAGGTGATTCTCTTGCTCTGAAAAGCATTTTCCGCGCATAAAAAAGTGGTATGTTGCTTTTTTCCCCACTTGGAAAAGTGTAACTAAGCTTGTGTTGCTTTTTTCCCACTTTTAATGGAAAAGTGTAACTAAGCTTCTTAATGGTTGTTTTAGACCTTATACTAGCATTAACTGGTGAAGCACCATTGTTTTTAACACAGAAAACGATGTTTATGCTTAGAAACACATTGTGGTCAGAAAGTGGTTCTCTCAATCTGAAAAGCATTTAAAGCACATAAAAAAAGAAATGTTGCTTTTTTCCCCACTTTTGATTGTAATGTATAACTAAGCTTGTGTTGCTTTTTTCCCACTTTTAATGGAAAAGTGTAACTAAGCTTCTTAATGGTTGTTTAGACCTTATACCAACATTAGTTGGTGAAGCACCATTGTTTTTAACACAGAAAACGATGTTTATGCTTAGAAACACATTGTGGTCAAAAGGTGATTCTCTTGCTCTGAAAAGCATTTTCCGCGCATAAAAAAGTGGTATGTTGCTTTTTTCCCCACTTTGATTGTAATGTATAACTAAGCTTGTGTTGCTTTTTTCCCACTTTTAATGGAAAAGTGTAACTAAGCTTCTTAATGGTTGTTTAGACCTTATACCAACATTAACTGGTGAAGCACCATTGTTTTTAACACAGAAAACGATGTTTATGCTTAGAAACACATTGTGGTCAAAAAGTGATTCTCTCGCTCTGAAAAGCATTTAAAGCACATAAAAAAAGAAATGTTGCTTTTTTCCCCACTTTTGATTGTAATGTATAACTAAGCTTGTGTTGCTTTCTTCCCACTTTTAATGGAAAAATGTAACTAAGCTTCTTAATGGTTGTTTAGACCTTATACCAACATTAGCTGGTGAAGCACCATTGTTTTTAACACAGAAAACGATGTTTATGCTTAGAAACACATTGTGGTCAGAAAGTGATTCTCTCAATCTGAAAAGCATTTTCCGCTCATAAAAAAATGTTGCTTTTTTCCCCACTTGGAAGTGTACTAGCTGTGTTGCTTTTTCCCACTTTTAATGGAAAAGTGTAACTAAGCTTCTTAATGGTTGTTTAGACCTTATACCAACATTAACTGGTGAAGCACCATTGTTTTTAACACAGAAAACGATGTTTATGCTTAGAAACACATTGTGGTCAGAAAGTGATTCTCTCGCTCTGAAAAGCATTTAAAGCACATAAAAAAAGAAATGTTGCTTTTTTTCCCCACTTTTGATTGTAATGTATAACTAAGCTTGTGTTGCTTTTTTCCCACTTTTAATGGAAAAATGTAACTAAGCTTCTTAATGGTTGTTTAGACCTTATACCAACATTAACTGGTGAAGCACCATTGTTTTTAACACAGAAAACGATGTTTATGCTTAGAAACACATTGTGGTCAAAAGGTGATTCTCTTGCTCTGAAAAGCATTTTCCGCGCATAAAAAAGAAATGTTGCTTTTTTCCCCACTTGGAAAAGTGTACCTGAGCTTGTGTTGCTTTTTTCCCACTTTTAATGGAAAAGTGTAACTAAGCTTCTTAATGGTTGTTTAGACCTTATACCAACATTAACTGGTGAAGCACCATTGTTTTTAACACAGAAAACGATGTTTATGCTTAGAAACACATTGTGGTCAGAAAGTGATTCTCTCAATCTGAAAAGCATTTTCCGCTCATAAAAAAGTGGTGTGGTGTGTTACTTTCTTCCCACTTTTAATGGAAAAGTGTAACTAAGCTTCTTAATGGTTGTTTAGACCTTATACCAACATTAACTGGTGAAGCACCATTGTTTTTAACACAGAAAACGATGTTTATGCTTAGAAACACATTGTGGTCAGAAAGTGATTCTCTCGCTCTGAAAAGCAGTTAAAGCACATAAAAAAAGAAATGTTGCTTTTTTTTCCCACTTTTGATTGTAATGTATAACTAAGCTTGTGTTGCTTTTTTCCCACTTTTAATGGAAAAGTGTAACTAAGCTTCTTAATGGTTGTTTAGACCTTATACCTAGCATTAACTGGTGAAGCACCATTGTTTTTAACACAGAAAACGATGTTTATGCTTAGAAACACATTGTGGTCAGAAAGTGATTCTCTCGCTCTGAAAAGCATTTAAAGCACATAAAAAAGAAATGTTGCTTTTTTTCCCACTTTTGATTGTAATGTATAACTAAGCTTGTGTTGCTTTTTTCCCACTTTTAATGGAAAAGTGTAACTAAGCTTCTTAATGGTTGTTTAGACCTTATACCAACATTAGTTGGTGAAGCACCATTGTTTTTAACACAGAAAACGATGTTTATGCTTAGAAACACATTGTGGTCAAAAGGTGATTCTCTTGCTCTGAAAAGCATTTTCCGCGCATAAAAAAGTGAATGTTGCTTTTTTCCCCACTTGGAAAAGTGTAACTAAGCTTGTGTTGCTTTTTTCCCACTTTTAATGGAAAAGTGTAACTAAGCTTCTTAATGGTTGTTTAGACCTTATACAACATTAACTGGTGAAGCACCATTGTTTTTAACACAGAAAACGATGTTTATGCTTAGAAACACATTGTGGTCAAAAGGTGATTCTCTTGCTCTGAAAAGCATTTACTGCACATAAAAAAGAAATGTTGCTTTTTTCCCCACTTGGAAAAGTGTAACTAAGCTTGTGTTGCTTTTTTCCCACTTTTAATGGAAAAGTGTAACTAAGCTTCTTAATGGTTGTTTAGACCTTATACCAACATTAACTGGTGAAGCACCATTGTTTTTAACACAGAAAACGATGTTTATGCTTAGAAACACATTGTGGTCAGAAAGTGATTCTCTCGCTCTGAAAAGCATTTAAAGCACATAAAAAAAGAAATGTTGCTTTTTTCCCCACTTTTGATTGTAATGTATAACTAAGCTTGTGTTGCTTTTTTCCCACTTTTAATGGAAAAGTGTAACTAAGCTTCTTAATGGTTGTTTAGACCTTATACCAACATTAGTTGGTGAAGCACCATTGTTTTTAACACAGAAAACGATGTTTATGCTTAGAAACACATTGTGGTCAAAAGGTGATTCTCTTGCTCTGAAAAGCATTTTCCGCGCATAAAAAAGTGGTATGTTGCTTTTTTCCCCACTTGGAAAAGTGTAACCAAGCTTATGTTGCTTTTTTCCCACTTTTAATGGAAAAGTGTAACTAAGCTTCTTAATGGTTGTTTAGACCTTATACTACCATTAACTGGTGAAGCACCATTGTTTTTAACACAGAAAACGATGTTTATGCTTAGAAACACATTGTGGTCACAAAGTGGTTCTCTCAATCTGAAAAGCATTTAAAGCACATAAAAAAAGAAATGTTGCTTTTTTCCCCACTTTTGATTGTAATGTATAACTAAGCTTGTGTTGCTTTCTTCCCACTTTTAATGGAAAAATGTAACTAAGCTTCTTCATGGTTGTTTAGACCTTATACCAACATTAACTGGTGAAGCACCATTGTTTTTAACACAGAAAACGATGTTTATGCTTAGAAACACATTGTGGTCAAAAGGTGATTCTCTTGCTCTGAAAAGCATTTTCCGCGCATAAAAAAGAAATGTTGCTTTTTTCCCCACTTTTGATTGTAATGTATAACTAAGCTTGTGTTGCTTTTTTCCCACTTTTAATGGAAAAGTGTAACTAAGCTTCTTAATGGTTGTTTGACCTTATACCAACATTAAGTGGTGAAGCACCATTGTTTTTAACACAGAAAACGATGTTTATGCTTAGAAACACATTGTGGTCAAAAGGTGATTCTCTTGCTCTGAAAAGCATTTTCCGCGCATAAAAAAGAGAATGTTGCTTTTTTCCCCACTTGGAAAAGTGTAACTAAGCTTGTGTTGCTTTTTTCCCACTTTTAATGGAAAAGTGTAACTAAGCTTCTTAATGGTTGTTTAGACCTTATACCAACATTAACTGGTGAAGCACCATTGTTTTTAAGACAGAAAACGATGTTTATGCTTAGAAACACATTGTGGTCAAAAAGTGATTCTCTCGCTCTGAAAAGCATTTACTGCACATAAAAAAGAAATGTTGCTTTTTTCCCCACTTGGAAAAGTGTACCTGAGCTTGTGTTGCTTTTTTCCCACTTTTAATGGAAAAGTGTAACTAAGCTTCTTAATGGTTGTTTAGACCTTATACCAACATTAACTGGTGAAGCACCATTGTTTTTAACACAGAAAACGATGTTTATGCTTAGAAACACATTGTGGTCAGAAAGTGATTCTCTCAATCTGAAAAGCATTTTCCGCTCATAAAAAAGTGGTGTGGTGTGTTACTTTCTTCCCACTTTTAATGGAAAAGTGTAACTAAGCTTCTTAATGGTTGTTTAGACCTTATACCAACATTAACTGGTGAAGCACCATTGTTTTTAACACAGAAAACGATGTTTATGCTTAGAAACACATTGTGGTCAGAAAGTGATTCTCTCGCTCTGAAAAGCAGTTAAAGCACATAAAAAAGAAATGTTGCTTTTTTTTCCCCACTTTTGATTGTAATGTATAACTAAGCTTGTGTTGCTTTTTTCCCACTTTTAATGGAAAAGTGTAACTAAGCTTCTTAATGGTTGTTTAGACCTTATACCAACATTAACTGGTGAAGCACCATTGTTTTTAACACAGAAAACGATGTTTATGCTTAGAAACACATTGTGGTCAAAAGTGATTCTCTCGCTCTGAAAAGCATTTAAAGCACATAAAAAAGAAATGTTGCTTTTTTCCCCACTTTTGATTGTAATGTATAACTAAGCTTGTGTTGCTTTTTTCCCACTTTTAATGGAAAATGTAACTAAGCTTCTTAATGGTTGTTTAGACCTTATACCAACATTAACTGGTGAAGCACCATTGTTTTTAACACAGAAAACGATGTTTATGCTTAGAAACACATTGTGGTCAAAAGTGATTCTCTCGCTCTGAAAAGCATTTAAAGCACATAAAAAAAGAAATGTTGCTTTTTTCCCCACTTTTGATTGTAATGTATAACTAAGCTTGTGTTGCTTTTTTCCCACTTTTAATGGAAAAGTGTAACTAAGCTTCTTAATGGTTGTTTAGACCTTATACCAACATTAACTGGTGAAGCACCATTGTTTTTAACACAGAAAACGATGTTTATGCTTAGAAACACATTGTGGTCAAAAGGTGATTCTCTTGCTCTGAAAAGCATTTTCCGCGCATAAAAAAGAAATGTTGCTTTTTTCCCCACTTGGAAAAGTGTAACTAAGCTTGTGTTGCTTTTTTCCCACTTTTAATGGAAAAGTGTAACTAAGCTTCTTAATGGTTGTTTAGACCTTATACCAACATTAACTGGTGAAGCACCATTGTTTTTAACACAGAAAACGATGTTTATGCTTAGAAACACATTGTGGTCAGAAAGTGATTCTCTCGCTCTGAAAAGCAGTTAAAGCACATAAAAAAAGAAATGTTGCTTTTTTTCCCCACTTTTGATTGTAATGTATAACTAAGCTTGTGTTGCTTTTTTCCCACTTTTAATGGAAAAGTGTAACTAAGCTTCTTAATGGTTGTTTAGACCTTATACCAACATTAACTGGTGAAGCACCATTGTTTTTAACACAGAAAACGATGTTTATGCTTAGAAACACATTGTGGTCAAAAGTGATTCTCTGCATCTGAAAAGCATTTTCCGCGCATAAAAAAGAAATGTTGCTTTTTTTCCCCACTGGAAAAGTGTACTGAGCTTGTGTTGCTTTTTCCCACTTTTAATGGAAAAGTGTAACTAAGCTTCTTAATGGTTGTTTAGACCTTATACCAACATTAACTGGTGAAGCACCATTGTTTTTAACACAGAAAACGATGTTTATGCTTAGAAACACATTGTGGTCAGAAAGTGATTCTCTCAATCTGAAAAGCATTTTCCGCTCATAAAAAAGTGGTGTGGTGTGTTACTTTCTTCCCACTTTTAATGGAAAAGTGTAACTAAGCTTCTTAATGGTTGTTTAGACCTTATACCAACATTAACTGGTGAAGCACCATTGTTTTTAACACAGAAAACGATGTTTATGCTTAGAAACACATTGTGGTCAGAAAGTGATTCTCTCACTCTGAAAAGCAGTTAAAGCACATAAAAAAAGAAATTTTGCTTTTTTTCCCACTTTTGATTGTAATGTATAACTAAGCTTGTGTTGCTTTTTTCCCATTTTTAATGGAAAAGTGTAACTAAGCTTCTTAATGGTTGTTTAGACCTTATACCAACATTAACTGGTGAAGCACCATTGTTTTTAACACAGAAAACGATGTTTATGCTTAGAAACACATTGTGGTCAAAAGTGATTCTCTCGCTCTGAAAAGCATTTAAAGCACATAAAAAAGAAATGTTGCTTTTTTCCCCACTTTTGATTGTAATGTTTAACTAAGCTTGTGTTGCTTTTTTCCCACTTTTAATGGAAAAGTGTAACTAAGCTTCTTAATGGTTGTTTAGACCTTATACCAACATTAACTGGTGAAGCACCATTGTTTTTAACACAGAAAACGATGTTTATGCTTAGAAACACATTGTGGTCAGAAAGTGATTCTCTCGCTCTGAAAAGCATTTAAAGCACATAAAAAAAGAAATGTTGCTTTTTTCCCCACTTTTGATTGTAATGTATAACTAAGCTTGTGTTGCTTTTTTCCCACTTTTAATGGAAAAATGTAACTAAGCTTCTTAATGGTTGTTTAGACCTTATACCAACATTAACTGGTGAAGCACCATTGTTTTTAACACAGAAAACGATGTTTATGCTTAGAAACACATTGTGGTCAAAAGGTGATTCTCTTGCTCTGAAAAGCATTTTCCGCGCATAAAAAAGTGGTATGTTGCTTTTTTCCCCACTTGGAAAAGTGTAACTAAGCTTGTGTTGCTTTTTTCCCACTTTTAATGGAAAAGTGTAACTAAGCTTCTTAATGGTTGTTTAGACCTTATACAAGCATTAACTGGTGAAGCACCATTGTTTTTAACACAGAAAACGATGTTTATGCTTAGAAACACATTGTGGTCAGAAAGTGATTCTCTCGCTCTGAAAAGCAGTTAAAGCACATAAAAAAGAAATGTTGCTTTTTTCCCCACTTTTGATTGTAATGTATAACTAAGCTTGTGTTGCTTTTTTCCCACTTTTAATGGAAAAGTGTAACTAAGCTTCTTAATGGTTGTTTAGACCTTATACCAACATTAACTGGTGAAGCACCATTGTTTTTAACACAGAAAACGATGTTTATGCTTAGAAACACATTGTGGTCAGAAAGTGATTCTCTCAATCTGAAAAGCATTTTCCGCTCATAAAAAAGTGGTGTGGTGTGTTACTTTCTTCCCACTTGTAATGGAAAAGTGTAACTAAGCTTCTTAATGGTTGTTTAGACCTTATACCAACATTAACAGGTGAAGCACCATTGTTTTTAACACAGAAAACGATGTTTATGCTTAGAAACACATTGTGGTCAGAAAGTGATTCTCTCAATCTGAAAAGCATTTTCCGCTCATAAAAAAGTGGTGTGGTGTGTTGCTTTCTTCCCACTTTTAATGGAAAAGTGTAACTAAGCTTCTTAATGGTTGTTTAGACCTTATACCAACATGAACTGGTGAAGCACCATTGTTTTTAACACAGAAAACACGTTTGTGCTCAGAAACACATTGTGGTCAAAAAGTGATTCTCTCGCTCTGAAAAGCATTTAAAGCACATAAAAAAAGAAATGTTGCTTTTTTCCCCACTTTTGATTGTAATGTATAACTAAGCTTGTGTTGCTTTTTTCCCACTTTTAATGGAGAAATGTAACTAAGCTTCTTAATGGTTGTTTAGACCTTATACCAACATTAACTGGTGAAGCACCATTGTTTTTAACACAGAAAGCCACGTTTGTGCTCAGAAACACATTGTGGTCAAAAAGTGATTCTCTCGCTCTGAAAAGCATTTAAAACACATAAAAAAAGAAATGTTGCTTTTTTCCCCACTTTTGATTGTAATGTATAACTAAGCTTGTGTTGCTTTTTTCCCACTTTTAATGGAAAAATGTAACTAAGCTTCTTAATGGTTGTTTAGACCTTATACCAACATTAACTGGTGAAGCACCATTGTTTTTAACACAGAAAACGATGTTTATGCTTAGAAACACATTGTGGTCAAAAAGTGATTCTCTCGCTCTGAAAAGCATTTAAAGCACATAAAAAAAGAAATGTTGCTTTTTTCCCCACTTTTGATTGTAATGTATAACTAAGCTTGTGTTGCTTTTTTCCCACTTTTAATGGAAAAATGTAACTAAGCTTCTTAATGGTTGTTTAGACCTTATACCAACATGAACTGGTGAAGCACCATTGTTTTTAACACAGAAAACCACGTTTGTGCTCAGAAACACGTTGTAGTCAAAAAGTGATTCTCTCACTCTGAAAAGCATTTAAAGCACATAAAAAAAGAAATGTTGCTTTTTTCCCCACTTTTGATTGTAATGTATAACTAAGCTTGTGTTGCTTTTTTCCCACTTTTAATGGAAAAATGTAACTAAGCTTCTTAATGGTTGTTTAGACCTTATACCAACATGAACTGGTGAAGCACCATTGTTTTTAACACAGAAAACCACGTTTGTGCTCAGAAACACATTGTGGTCAAAAAGTGATTCTCTCGCTCTGAAAAGCATTTAAAGCACATAAAAAAAGAAATGTTGCTTTTTTCCCCACTTTTGATTGTAATGTATAACTAAGCTTGTGTTGCTTTTTTCCCACTTTTAATGGAGAAATGTAACTAAGCTTCTTAATGGTTGTTTAGACCTTATACCAACATTAACTGGTGAAGCACCATTGTTTTTAACACAGAAAACCACGTTTGTGCTCAGAAAAACATTGTGGTCAAAAAGTGATTCTCTCGCTCTGAAAAGCATTTAAAACACATAAAAAAAGAAATGTTGCTTTTTTCCCCACTTTTGATTGTAATGTATAACTAAGCTTGTGTTGCTTTTTTCCCACTTTTAATGGAAAAATGTAACTAAGCTTCTTAATGGTTGTTTAGACCTTATACCAACATTAACTGGTGAAGCACCATTGTTTTTAACACAGAAAACGATGTTTGTGCTCAGAAACACATTGTGGTCAAAAAGTGATTCTCTCGCTCTGAAAAGCATTTAAAGCACATAAAAAAAGAAATGTTGCTTTTTTCCCCACTTTTGATTGTAATGTATAACTAAGCTTGTGTTGCTTTTTTCCCACTTTTAATGGAAAAATGTAACTAAGCTTCTTAATGGTTGTTTAGACCTTATACCAACATGAACTGGTGAAGCACCATTGTTTTTAACACAGAAAACGATGTTTATGCTTAGAAACACATTGTGGTCAAAAAGTGATTCTCTCGCTCTGAAAAGCATTTAAAGCACATAAAAAAAAGAAATGTTGCTTTTTTCCCCACTTTTGATTGTAATGTATAACTAAGCTTGTGTTGCTTTTTTCCCACTTTTAATGGAAAAATGTAACTAAGCTTCTTAATGGTTGTTTAGACCTTATACCAACATTAACTGGTGAAGCACCATTGTTTTTAACACAGAAAACCACGTTTGTGCTCAGAAACACGTTGTAGTCAAAAAGTGATTCTCTCACTCTGAAAAGCATTTAAAGCACATAAAAAAAGAAATGTTGCTTTTTTCCCCACTTTTGATTGTAATGTATAACTAAGCTTGTGTTGCTTTTTTCCCACTTTTAATGGAAAAATGTAACTAAGCTTCTTAATGGTTGTTTAGACCTTATACCAACATGAACTGGTGAAGCACCATTGTTTTTAACACAGAAAACCACGTTTGTGCTCAGAAACACATTGTGGTCAAAAAGTGATTCTCTCGCTCTGAAAAGCATTTAAAGCACATAAAAAAAGAAATGTTGCTTTTTTCCCCACTTTTGATTGTAATGTATAACTAAGCTTGTGTTGCTTTTTTCCCACTTTTAATGGAGAAATGTAACTAAGCTTCTTAATGGTTGTTTAGACCTTATACCAACATTAACTGGTGAAGCACCATTGTTTTTAACACAGAAAGCCACGTTTGTGCTCAGAAACACATTGTGGTCAAAAAGTGATTCTCTCGCTCTGAAAAGCATTTAAAGCACATAAAAAAAGAAATGTTGCTTTTTTCCCCACTTTTGATTGTAATGTATAACTAAGCTTGTGTTGCTTTTTTCCCACTTTTAATGGAGAAATGTAACTAAGCTTCTTAATGGTTGTTTAGACCTTATACCAACATTAACTGGTGAAGCACCATTGTTTTTAACACAGAAAACGATGTTTATGCTTAGAAACACATTATGGTCAAAAGGTGATTCTCTTGCTCTGAAAAGCATTTTCCGCGCATAAAAAAGTGGTATGTTGCTTTTTTCCCCACTTGGAAAAGCGTAACTAAGCTTGTGTTGCTTTTTTCCCACTTTTAATGGAAAAGTGTAACTAAGCTTCTTAATGGTTGTTTAGACCTTATACCAACATGAACTGGTGAAGCACCATTGTTTTTAACACAGAAAACGATGTTTATGCTTAGAAACACATTGTGGTCAAAAAGTGATTCTCTCGCTCTGAAAAGCATTTAAAGCACATAAAAAAAGAAATGTTGCTTTTTTCCCCACTTTTGATTGTAATGTATAACTAAGCTTGTGTTGCTTTTTTCCCACTTTTAATGGAAAAATGTAACTAAGCTTCTTAATGGTTGTTTAGACCTTATACCAACATTAACTGGTGAAGCACCATTGTTTTTAACACAGAAAACCACGTTTGTGCTCAGAAACACGTTGTAGTCAAAAAGTGATTCTCTCACTCTGAAAAGCATTTAAAGCACATAAAAAAAGAAATGTTGCTTTTTTCCCCACTTTTGATTGTAATGTATAACTAAGCTTGTGTTGCTTTTTTCCCACTTTTAATGGAAAAATGTAACTAAGCTTCTTAATGGTTGTTTAGACCTTATACCAACATGAACTGGTGAAGCACCATTGTTTTTACCACAGAAAACCACGTTTGTGCTCAGAAACACATTGTGGTCAAAAAGTGATTCTCTCGCTCTGAAAAGCATTTAAAGCACATAAAAAAAGAAATGTTGCTTTTTTCCCCACTTTTGATTGTAATGTATAACTAAGCTTGTGTTGCTTTTTTCCCACTTTTAATGGAGAAATGTAACTAAGCTTCTTAATGGTTGTTTAGACCTTATACCAACATTAACTGGTGAAGCACCATTGTTTTTAACACAGAAAGCCACGTTTGTGCTCAGAAACACATTGTGGTCAAAAAGTGATTCTCTCGCTCTGAAAAGCATTTAAAGCACATAAAAAAAGAAATGTTGCTTTTTTCCCCACTTTTGATTGTAATGTATAACTAAGCTTGTGTTGCTTTTTTCCCACTTTTAATGGAAAAATGTAACTAAGCTTCTTAATGGTTGTTTAGACCTTATACCAACATTAACTGGTGAAGCACCATTGTTTTTAACACAGAAAACGATGTTTATGCTTAGAAACACATTGTGGTCAAAAGGTGATTCTCTTGCTCTGAAAAGTATTTTCCGCGCATAAAAAAGTGGTATGTTGCTTTTTTCCCCACTTGGAAAAGCGTAACTAAGCTTGTGTTGCTTTTTTCCCACTTTTAATGGAAAAGTGTAACTAAGCTTCTTAATGGTTGTTTAGACCTTATACTAGCATTAACTGGTGAAGCACCATTGTTTTTAACACAGAAAACGATGTTTATGCTTAGAAACACATTGTGGTCAGAAAGTGATTATCTCGCTCTGAAAAGCAGTTAAAGCACATAAAAAAAGAAATGTTGCTTTTTTCCCCACTTTTGATTGTAATGTATAACTAAGCTTGTGTTGCTTTTTTCCCACTTTTAATGGAAAAGTGTAACTAAGCTTCTTAATGGTTGTTTAGACCTTATACCAACATTAACTGGTGAAGCACCATTGTTTTTAACACAGAAAACGATGTTTATGCTTAGAAACACATTGTGGTCAGAAAGTGATTCTCTCAATCTGAAAAGCATTTTCCGCTCATAAAAAAGTGGTGTGGTGTGTTACTTTCTTCCCACTTGTAATGGAAAAGTGTAACTAAGCTTCTTAATGGTTGTTTAGACCTTATACCAACATTAACAGGTGAAGCACCATTGTTTTTAACACAGAAAACGATGTTTATGCTTAGAAACACATTGTGGTCAGAAAGTGATTCTCTCAATCTGAAAAGCATTTTCCGCTCATAAAAAAGTGGTGTGGTGTGTTACTTTCTTCCCACTTGTAATGGAAAAGTGTAACTAAGCTTCTTAATGGTTGTTTAGACCTTATACCAACATTAACAGGTGAAGCACCATTGTTTTTAACACAGAAAACCACGTTTGTGCTCAGAAACACGTTGTAGTCAAAAAGTGATTCTCTCACTCTGAAAAGCATTTAAAGCACATAAAAAAAGAAATGTTGCTTTTTTCCCCACTTTTGATTGTAATGTATAACTAAGCTTGTGTTGCTTTTTTCCCACTTTTAATGGAAAAATGTAACTAAGCTTCTTAATGGTTGTTTAGACCTTATACCAACATGAACTGGTGAAGCACCATTGTTTTTACCACAGAAAACCACGTTTGTGCTCAGAAACACATTGTGGTCAAAAAGTGATTCTCTCGCTCTGAAAAGCATTTAAAGCACATAAAAAAAGAAATGTTGCTTTTTTCCCCACTTTTGATTGTAATGTATAACTAAGCTTGTGTTGCTTTTTTCCCACTTTTAATGGAGAAATGTAACTAAGCTTCTTAATGGTTGTTTAGACCTTATACCAACATTAACTGGTGAAGCACCATTGTTTTTAACACAGAAAGCCACGTTTGTGCTCAGAAACACATTGTGGTCAAAAAGTGATTCTCTCGCTCTGAAAAGCATTTAAAGCACATAAAAAAAGAAATGTTGCTTTTTTCCCCACTTTTGATTGTAATGTATAACTAAGCTTGTGTTGCTTTTTTCCCACTTTTAATGGAGAAATGTAACTAAGCTTCTTAATGGTTGTTTAGACCTTATACCAACATTAACTGGTGAAGCACCATTGTTTTTAACACAGAAAGCCACGTTTGTGCTCAGAAACACATTGTGGTCAAAAAGTGATTCTCTCGCTCTGAAAAGCATTTAAAGCACATAAAAAAAGAAATGTTGCTTTTTTCCCCACTTTTGATTGTAATGTATAACTAAGCTTGTGTTGCTTTTTTCCCACTTTTAATGGAAAAATGTAACTAAGCTTCTTAATGGTTGTTTAGACCTTATACCAACATTAACTGGTGAAGCACCATTGTTTTTAACACAGAAAACGATGTTTATGCTTAGAAACACATTGTGGTCAAAAGGTGATTCTCTTGCTCTGAAAAGCATTTTCCGCGCATAAAAAAGTGGTATGTTGCTTTTTTCCCCACTTGGAAAAGCGTAACTAAGCTTGTGTTGCTTTTTTCCCACTTTTAATGGAAAAGTGTAACTAAGCTTCTTAATGGTTGTTTAGACCTTATACTAGCATTAACTGGTGAAGCACCATTGTTTTTAACACAGAAAACGATGTTTATGCTTAGAAACACATTGTGGTCAGAAAGTGATTATCTCGCTCTGAAAAGCAGTTAAAGCACATAAAAAAAGAAATGTTGCTTTTTTCCCCACTTTTGATTGTAATGTATAACTAAGCTTGTGTTGCTTTTTTCCCACTTTTAATGGAAAAGTGTAACTAAGCTTCTTAATGGTTGTTTAGACCTTATACCAACATTAACTGGTGAAGCACCATTGTTTTTAACACAGAAAACGATGTTTATGCTTAGAAACACATTGTGGTCAGAAAGTGATTCTCTCAATCTGAAAAGCATTTTCCGCTCATAAAAAAGTGGTGTGGTGTGTTACTTTCTTCCCACTTGTAATGGAAAAGTGTAACTAAGCTTCTTAATGGTTGTTTAGACCTTATACCAACATTAACAGGTGAAGCACCATTGTTTTTAACACAGAAAACGATGTTTATGCTTAGAAACACATTGTGGTCAGAAAGTGATTCTCTCAATCTGAAAAGCATTTTCCGCTCATAAAAAAGTGGTGTGGTGTGTTACTTTCTTCCCACTTGTAATGGAAAAGTGTAACTAAGCTTCTTAATGGTTGTTTAGACCTTATACCAACATTAACAGGTGAAGCACCATTGTTTTTAACACAGAAAACCACGTTTGTGCTCAGAAACACGTTGTAGTCAAAAAGTGATTCTCTCACTCTGAAAAGCATTTAAAGCACATAAAAAAAGAAATGTTGCTTTTTTCCCCACTTTTGATTGTAATGTATAACTAAGCTTGTGTTGCTTTTTTCCCACTTTTAATGGAAAAATGTAACTAAGCTTCTTAATGGTTGTTTAGACCTTATACCAACATGAACTGGTGAAGCACCATTGTTTTTACCACAGAAAACCACGTTTGTGCTCAGAAACACATTGTGGTCAAAAAGTGATTCTCTCGCTCTGAAAAGCATTTAAAGCACATAAAAAAAGAAATGTTGCTTTTTTCCCCACTTTTGATTGTAATGTATAACTAAGCTTGTGTTGCTTTTTTCCCACTTTTAATGGAGAAATGTAACTAAGCTTCTTAATGGTTGTTTAGACCTTATACCAACATTAACTGGTGAAGCACCATTGTTTTTAACACAGAAAGCCACGTTTGTGCTCAGAAACACATTGTGGTCAAAAAGTGATTCTCTCGCTCTGAAAAGCATTTAAAGCACATAAAAAAAGAAATGTTGCTTTTTTCCCCACTTTTGATTGTAATGTATAACTAAGCTTGTGTTGCTTTTTTCCCACTTTTAATGGAAAAATGTAACTAAGCTTCTTAATGGTTGTTTAGACCTTATACCAACATTAACTGGTGAAGCACCATTGTTTTTAACACAGAAAACGATGTTTATGCTTAGAAACACATTGTGGTCAAAAGGTGATTCTCTTGCTCTGAAAAGCATTTTCCGCGCATAAAAAAGTGGTATGTTGCTTTTTTCCCCACTTGGAAAAGCGTAACTAAGCTTGTGTTGCTTTTTTCCCACTTTTAATGGAAAAGTGTAACTAAGCTTCTTAATGGTTGTTTAGACCTTATACTAGCATTAACTGGTGAAGCACCATTGTTTTTAACACAGAAAACGATGTTTATGCTTAGAAACACATTGTGGTCAGAAAGTGATTATCTCGCTCTGAAAAGCAGTTAAAGCACATAAAAAAAGAAATGTTGCTTTTTTCCCCACTTTTGATTGTAATGTATAACTAAGCTTGTGTTGCTTTTTTCCCACTTTTAATGGAAAAGTGTAACTAAGCTTCTTAATGGTTGTTTAGACCTTATACCAACATTAACTGGTGAAGCACCATTGTTTTTAACACAGAAAACGATGTTTATGCTTAGAAACACATTGTGGTCAGAAAGTGATTCTCTCAATCTGAAAAGCATTTTCCGCTCATAAAAAAGTGGTGTGGTGTGTTACTTTCTTCCCACTTGTAATGGAAAAGTGTAACTAAGCTTCTTAATGGTTGTTTAGACCTTATACCAACATTAACAGGTGAAGCACCATTGTTTTTAACACAGAAAACGATGTTTATGCTTAGAAACACATTGTGGTCAGAAAGTGATTCTCTCAATCTGAAAAGCATTTTCCGCTCATAAAAAAGTGGTGTGGTGTGTTGCTTTCTTCCCACTTTTAATGGAAAAGTGTAACTAAGCTTCTTAATGGTTGTTTAGACCTTATACCAACATGAACTGGTGAAGCACCATTGTTTTTAACACAGAAAACCACGTTTGTGCTCAGAAACACATTGTGGTCAAAAAGTGATTCTCTCGCTCTGAAAAGCATTTAAAGCACATAAAAAAAGAAATGTTGCTTTTTTCCCCACTTTTGATTGTAATGTATAACTAAGCTTGTGTTGCTTTTTTCCCACTTTTAATGGAAAAATGTAACTAAGCTTCTTAATGGTTGTTTAGACCTTATACCAACATTAACTGGTGAAGCACCATTGTTTTTAACACAGAAAACCACGTTTGTGCTCAGAAAAACATTGTGGTCAAAAAGTGATTCTCTCGCTCTGAAAAGCATTTAAAACACATAAAAAAAGAAATGTTGCTTTTTTCCCCACTTTTGATTGTAATGTATAACTAAGCTTGTGTTGATTTTTTCCCACTTTTAATGGAAAAGTGTAACTAAGCTTCTTAATGGTTGTTTAGACCTTATACCAACATTAACTGGTGAAGCACCATTGTTTTTAACACAGAAAACCACGTTTGTGCTCAGAAACACATTGTGGTAAAAAAGAGATTCTCTTGCTCTGAAAAGCATTTACCGCACATAAAAAAGAAATGTTGCTTTTTTCCTCACTTTTGATTGTAATGTATAACTAAGCTTATGAATGGTTGTATGGACCTTATACCATCATCAAGTGGTGAAGCACTATCGTTATTAAACCAAAATACCATGTTTATGCTCAGAAACACATTGTGGTCAAAAAGTGATTCTCTCGCTCTGAAAAGAAATTTCCGCTATTAAAAAAGTGATATGTTGCTTTTTTCCCATTTGGAAAAGTGTAACTAAGCTTGTGTTGCTTTTTTCCCACTTTTAATGGAAAAGTGTAACTAAGCTTCTTAATGGTTGTTTAGACCTTATACCAACATTAACTGGTGAAGCACCATTGTTTTTCACACAGATGTTTATGCTTAGAAACACATTGTGGTCAGAAAGTGATTCTCTCAATCTGAAAAGCATTTTCCGCTCATAAAAAAGTGGTGTGGTGTGTTACTTTCTTCCCACTTTTAATGGAAAAGTGTAACTAAGCTTCTTAATGGTTGTTTAGACCTTATACCAACATTAACTGGTGAAGAACCATTGTTTTTAACACAGAAAACGATGTTTATGCTTAGAAACACATTGTGGTCAGAAAGTGATTCTCTCAATCTGAAAAGCATTTTCCGCTCATAAAAAAGTGGTGTGGTGTGTTACTTTCTTCCCACTTTTAATGGAAAAGTGTAACTAAGCTTCTTAATGGTTGTTTAGACCTTATACCAACATTAACTGGTGAAGCACCATTGTTTTTAACACAGAAAACGATGTTTATGCTTAGAAACACATTGTGGTCAGAAAGTGATTCTCTCGCTCTGAAAAGCAGTTAAAGCACGTAAAAAAAATGTTGCTTTTTTTTCCCACTTTTGATTGTAATGTATAACTAAGCTTGTGTTGCTTTTTTCCCACTTTTAATGGAAAAATGTAACTAAGCTTCTTAATGGTTGTTTAGACCTTATACCAACATGAACTGGTGAAGCACCATTGTTTTTAACACAGAAACCCACGTTTGTGCTCAGAAACACATTGTGGTCAAAAAGTGATTCTCTCGCTCTGAAAAGCATTTAAAGCACATAAAAAAAGAAATGTTGCTTTTTTCCCCACTTTTGATTGTAATGTATAACTAAGCTTGTGTTGCTTTTTTCCCACTTTTAATGGAAAAATGTAACTAAGCTTCTTAATGGTTGTTTAGACCTTATACCAACATGAACTGGTGAAGCACCATTGTTTTTAACACAGAAAACGATGTTTATGCTTAGAAACACATTGTGGTCAAAAAGTTATTCTCTCGCTCTGAAAAGCATTTAAAGCACATAAAAAAAGAAATGTTGCTTTTTTCCCCACTTTTGATTGTAATGTATAACTAAGCTTGTGTTGCTTTTTTCCCACTTTTAATGGAAAAATGTAACTAAGCTTCTTAATGGTTGTTTAGACCTTATACCAACATTAACTGGTGAAGCACCATTGTTTTTAACACAGAAAACCACGTTTGTGCTCAGAAACACGTTGTAGTCAAAAAGTGATTCTCTCACTCTGAAAAGCATTTAAAGCACATAAAAAAAGAAATGTTGCTTTTTTCCCCACTTTTGATTGTAATGTATAACTAAGCTTGTGTTGCTTTTTTCCCACTTTTAATGGAAAAATGTAACTAAGCTTCTTAATGGTTGTTTAGACCTTATACCAACATGAACTGGTGAAGCACCATTGTTTTTAACACAGAAAGCCACGTTTGTGCTCAGAAACACATTGTGGTCAAAAAGTGATTCTCTCGCTCTGAAAAGCATTTAAAGCACATAAAAAAAGAAATGTTGCTTTTTTCCCCACTTTTGATTGTAATGTATAACTAAGCTTGTGTTGCTTTTTTCCCACTTTTAATGGAAAAATGTAACTAAGCTTCTTAATGGTTGTTTAGACCTTATACCAACATTAACTGGTGAAGCACCATTGTTTTTAACACAGAAAACGATGTTTGTGCTCAGAAACACATTGTGGTCAAAAAGTGATTCTCTCGCTCTGAAAAGCATTTAAAGCACATAAAAAAAGAAATGTTGCTTTTTTCCCCACTTTTGATTGTAATGTATAACTAAGCTTGTGTTGCTTTTTTCCCACTTTTAATGGAAAAATGTAACTAAGCTTCTTAATGGTTGTTTAGACCTTATACCAACATGAACTGGTGAAGCACCATTGTTTTTAACACAGAAAACGATGTTTATGCTTAGAAACACATTGTGGTCAAAAAGTGATTCTCTCGCTCTGAAAAGCATTTAAAGCACATAAAAAAAAGAAATGTTGCTTTTTTCCCCACTTTTGATTGTAATGTATAACTAAGCTTGTGTTGCTTTTTTCCCACTTTTAATGGAAAAATGTAACTAAGCTTCTTAATGGTTGTTTAGACCTTATACCAACATTAACTGGTGAAGCACCATTGTTTTTAACACAGAAAACCACGTTTGTGCTCAGAAACACGTTGTAGTCAAAAAGTGATTCTCTCACTCTGAAAAGAATTTAAAGCACATAAAAAAAGAAATGTTGCTTTTTTCCCCACTTTTGATTGTAATGTATAACTAAGCTTGTGTTGCTTTTTTCCCACTTTTAATGGAAAAATGTAACTAAGCTTCTTAATGGTTGTTTAGACCTTATACCAACATGAACTGGTGAAGCACCATTGTTTTTAACACAGAAAACCACGTTTGTGCTCAGAAACACATTGTGGTCAAAAAGTGATTCTCTCGCTCTGAAAAGCATTTAAAGCACATAAAAAAAGAAATGTTGCTTTTTTCCCCACTTTTGATTGTAATGTATAACTAAGCTTGTGTTGCTTTTTTCCCACTTTTAATGGAAAAATGTAACTAAGCTTCTTAATGGTTGTTTAGACCTTATACCAACATTAACTGGTGAAGCACCATTGTTTTTAACACAGAAAACGATGTTTATGCTTAGAAACACATTGTGGTCAAAAGGTGATTCTCTTGCTCTGAAAAGCATTTTCCGCGCATAAAAAAGTGGTATGTTGCTTTTTTCCCCACTTGGAAAAGCGTAACTAAGCTTGTGTTGCTTTTTTCCCACTTTTAATGGAAAAGTGTAACTAAGCTTCTTAATGGTTGTTTAGACCTTATACCAACATGAACTGGTGAAGCACCATTGTTTTTAACACAGAAAACGATGTTTATGCTTAGAAACACATTGTGGTCAAAAAGTGATTCTCTCGCTCTGATAAGCATTTAAAGCACATAAAAAAAAGAAATGTTGCTTTTTTCCCCACTTTTGATTGTAATGTATAACTAAGCTTGTGTTGCTTTTTTCCCACTTTTAATGGAAAAATGTAACTAAGCTTCTTAATGGTTGTTTAGACCTTATACCAACATGAACTGGTGAAGCACCATTGTTTTTAACACAGAAAACCACGTTTATGCTCAGAAACACATTGTGGTCAAAAAGTGTTTCTCTCGCTCTGAAAAGCATTTCAAGCACATAAAAAAAGAAATGTTGCTTTTTTCCCCACTTTTGATTGTAATGTATAACTAAGCTTGTGTTGCTTTTTTCCCACTTTTAATGGAGAAATGTAACTAAGCTTCTTAATGGTTGTTTAGACCTTATACCAACATTAACTGGTGAAGCACCATTGTTTTTAACACAGAAAGCCACGTTTGTGCTCAGAAACACATTGTGGTCAAAAAGTGATTCTCTCGCTCTGAAAAGCATTTAAAGCACATAAAAAAAGAAATGTTGCTTTTTTCCCCACTTTTGATTGTAATGTATAACTAAGCTTGTGTTGCTTTTTTCCCACTTTTAATGGAAAAATGTAACTAAGCTTCTTAATGGTTGTTTAGACCTTATACCAACATTAACTGGTGAAGCACCATTGTTTTTAACACAGAAAACGATGTTTATGCTTAGAAACACATTGTGGTCAAAAGGTGATTCTCTTGCTCTGAAAAGCATTTTCCGCGCATAAAAAAGTGGTATGTTGCTTTTTTCCCCACTTGGAAAAGCGTAACTAAGCTTGTGTTGCTTTTTTCCCACTTTTAATGGAAAAGTGTAACTAAGCTTCTTAATGGTTGTTTAGACCTTATACTAGCATTAACTGGTGAAGCACCATTGTTTTTAACACAGAAAACGATGTTTATGCTTAGAAACACATTGTGGTCAGAAAGTGATTATCTCGCTCTGAAAAGCAGTTAAAGCACATAAAAAAAGAAATGTTGGTTTTTTTCCCCACTTTTGATTGTAATGTATAACTAAGCTTGTGTTGCTTTTTTCCCACTTTTAATGGAAAAGTGTAACTAAGCTTCTTAATGGTTGTTTAGACCTTATACCAACATTAACTGGTGAAGCACCATTGTTTTTAACACAGAAAACGATGTTTATGCTTAGAAACACATTGTGGTCAGAAAGTGATTCTCTCAATCTGAAAAGCATTTTCCGCTCATAAAAAAGTGGTGTGGTGTGTTACTTTCTTCCCACTTGTAATGGAAAAGTGTAACTAAGCTTCTTAATGGTTGTTTAGACCTTATACCAACATTAACAGGTGAAGCACCATTGTTTTTAACACAGAAAACGATGTTTATGCTTAGAAACACATTGTGGTCAGAAAGTGATTCTCTCAATCTGAAAAGCATTTTCCGCTCATAAAAAAGTGGTGTGGTGTGTTGCTTTCTTCCCACTTTTAATGGAAAAGTGTAACTAAGCTTCTTAATGGTTGTTTAGACCTTATACCAACATGAACTGGTGAAGCACCATTGTTTTTAACACAGAAAACCACGTTTGTGCTCAGAAACACATTGTGGTCAAAAAGTGATTCTCTCGCTCTGAAAAGCATTTAAAGCACATAAAAAAAGAAATGTTGCTTTTTTCCCCACTTTTGATTGTAATGTATAACTAAGCTTGTGTTGCTTTTTTCCCACTTTTAATGGAAAAATTTAACTAAGCTTCTTAATGGTTGTTTAGACCTTATACCAACATTAACTGGTGAAGCACCATTGTTTTTAACACAGAAAACCACGTTTGTGCTCAGAAAAACATTGTGGTCAAAAAGTGATTCTCTCGCTCTGAAAAGCATTTAAAACACATAAAAAAAGAAATGTTGCTTTTTTCCCCACTTTTGATTGTAATGTATAACTAAGCTTGTGTTGATTTTTTCCCACTTTTAATGGAAAAGTGTAACTAAGCTTCTTAATGGTTGTTTAGACCTTATACCAACATTAACTGGTGAAGCACCATTGTTTTTAACACAGAAAACCACGTTTGTGCTCAGAAACACATTGTGGTAAAAAAGAGATTCTCTTGCTCTGAAAAGCATTTACCGCACATAAAAAAGAAATGTTGCTTTTTTCCTCACTTTTGATTGTAATGTATAACTAAGCTTATGAATGGTTGTATGGACCTTATACCATCATCAAGTGGTGAAGCACTATCGTTATTAAACCAAAATACCATGTTTATGCTCAGAAACACATTGTGGTCAAAAAGTGATTCTCTCGCTCTGAAAAGAAATTTCCGCTATTAAAAAAGTGGTATGTTGCTTTTTTCCCATTTGGAAAAGTGTAACTAAGCTTGTGTTGCTTTTTTCCCACTTTTAATGGAAAAGTGTAACTAAGCTTCTTAATGGTTGTTTAGACCTTATACCAACATTAACTGGTGAAGCACCATTGTTTTTCACACAGATGTTTATGCTTAGAAACACATTGTGGTCAGAAAGTGATTCTCTCAATCTGAAAAGCATTTTCCGCTCATTAAAAAGTGGTGCGGTGTGTTGCTTTCTTCCCACTTTTAATGGAAAAGTGTAACTAAGCTTCTTAATGGGTGTTTAGACATTATACCAACATTAGCTGGTGAAGCACCATTGTTTTTAACAAAAAAAAACCACGTTTGTGCTCAGAAACACGTTGCGGTCAAAAACTGATTCTCTCGCTCTGAAAAGCATTTACCGCACATAAAAAAGAAATGTTGCTTTTTTCCCGACTTTTAATTGTAGTGTATAACTAAGCTTGTGAATGGTTGTTTGGACCTTATACCATCATCAAGTGGTGAAGCACTATCGTTATTAAACCAAAGTACCATGTCTATGCTCAGAAACACATTGTGGTAAAAAAGTGATTCTCTCTGAAAAGCATTTACCGCACATAAAAAAGAAATGTTGCTTTTTTCCCCACTTTTGCTTGTAATGTATAACTAAGCTTGTGTTGCTTTTTTCCCACTTTTAATGGAAAAGTGTAACTAAGATTCTTAATGGTTGTTTAGACCTTTACCAACATTAGCTTGTGAAGCACCATTGTTTTTAACACAGAAAACGATGTTTATGCTTAGAAACACATTGTGGTCAGAAAGTGATTCTCTTGCTCTGAAAAGCATTTTCCGCGCATAAAAAAGTGGTATGTTGCTTTTTTCCCACTTGGAAAAGTGTAACTAAGCTTGTGTTGCTTTTTTCCCACTTTTAATGGAAAAGTGTAACTAAGCTTGTTAATGGTTGTTAAGACCTTATACCAACATTAGCTGGTGAAGCACCATTGTTTTTAACACAGAAAACCACGTTTGTGCTCAGAAACACATTGTGGTCAAAAACGGATTCGCTCTGAAAAGCATTTACCGCACATAAAAAAGAAATGTTGCTTTTTTCCCCACTTTTGATTGTAATGTATAACTAAGCTTGTGAATGGTTGTATGGACCTTATACCATCATCAAGTGGTGAAGCACTATCGTTATTAAACCAAAATACCATGTTTATGCTCAGAAACACATTGTGGTCAAAAAGTGATTCTCTTGCTCTGAAAAGCATTTTCCGCGCATAAAAAAGTGGTATGTTGCTTTTTTCCCACTTGGAAAAGTGTAACTAAGTTTGTTAATGTTTGTTTAGACCTTATAATAACATCAGCTTGTGAAGCACCATTGTTTTTAACACAAAAAACGATGTTTATGCTTAGAAACACATTGTGGTCAGAAAGTGATTATCTCGCTCTGAAAAGCATTTTCCGCTCATAAAACAGTAGTATGTTGCTTTCTTCCCACTTTAAATGGAAAAGTGTAACTAAGCTTGTTAATGGTTGTTAAGACCTTATACCAACATCAAATGGTGAAGCACCAACGTTTTTAACACAAACAACCAGGTTTGTGCTCAGAAACACATTGTGGTCAAAAACTGATTCGCTCTGAAAAGCATTTACCGCACATAAAAAAGAAATGTTGCTTTTTTCCCCACTTTTGCTTGTAATGTATAACTAAGCTTGTGTTGCTTTTTTCCCACTTTTAATGGAAAAGTGTAACTAAGATTCTTAATGGTTGTTTAGACCTTTACCAACATTAGCTTGTGAAGCACCATTGTTTTTAACACAGAAAACGATGTTTATGCTTAGAAACACATTGTGGTCAGAAAGTGATTCTCTCGCTCTGAAAAGCATTTTCCGCTCATAAAAAAGTAGTATGTTGCTTTCTTCCCACTTTAAATGGAAAAGTGTAACTAAGCTTGTTAATGGTTGTTAAGACCTTATACCAACATCAAATGGTGAAGCACCATAGTTTTTAACACAAACAACCAGGTTTGTGCTCAGAAACACATTGTGGTCAAAAAGTGATTCTCTCGCTCTGAAAAGCATTTACTGCACATAAAAAAAGAAATGTTGCTTTTTTTCCCACTTTTGATTGTAATGTATAACTAAGCTTGTGTTGCTTTTTTCTCACTTTTAATGGAAAAGTGTAACTAAGCTTCTTAATGGTTGTTTAGACCTTATACTAACATCAGCTTGTGAAGCACCATTGTTTTTAACACAGAAAACGATGTTTATGCTTAGAAACACATTGTGGTCAGAAAGTGATTCTCTCGCCTGAAAAGCATTTTCCGCTCGTAAAAAAGTGGTGTGTTGCTTTCTTCCCACTTTAAATGGAAAAGTGTAACTAAGCTTGTTAATGGTTGTTTAGACCTTATACTAACATCAAATGGTGAAGCACCATCGTTTTTAACACAAAAAAACCACGTTTGTGCTCAGAAACACATTGTGGTCATAAAGTGATTCTCTCGCTCCGAAAAGCATTTACCGCACATAAAAAAGAAATGTTGCTTTTTTCACCACTTTTGATTGTAATGTATAACTAAGCTTGTGAATAGTTGTATAGACCTTATACCATCATCAGCTGGTGAAGCAGAATTGTTTTTAACACAAAAAACGATGTTTATGCTTACATTGTGATGGAGCAAACGATAGTGATGGTGTCCGGTGCAAAGCCAGAGATAAAGAAGGGGGATCTTGCACTCCACTACAACACTAGTCAGGCCGTACAAGCACAAGCAGTACAGTAGTACAACCCCAAGCCCCTTTCAGATCCCTGCGAGGGAGGAGAGCAACCGTCCCATCTCCCTGGCCACAGAGGGAATAGCAGACCGGCTGTCCGTGGTGAGGGAGATCTGGAGACAGAACAGTGAGGGGCTGACCGACCAGCAGCAGATGTAGCTGTGGCAGGTACTGATGGAGTTCAAGGACCTGTTTGCCCTCAATGAGGAGGAGGTAGGCCTGACGCACCTGGTTCAGCACGAGATAGACACCGGTGACGCACAACCTATCAAAATGCGTCCCCGGCATCTTCCCCTGGCCCGACAAGAGGAGCACTTGGAGCACTGTGGAAGGTGCTCTAGAGGGTGATGGCAGCTGGCCTAAAGTTACACCCAGACAAGTGTCACTTTTTGAGGAGGGAGGTGATATTTCTAGGACACAAGGTTGACTGTCGAGGAAAAGAAACAGGCAGTGAAAGACTGGCCAACACCTGCCGACCAGGCGAAGCTGAGGAGCTTCCTGGGCCTTGCTTCTTACTACAAGAAGTTTGTGCATGGTTTCTCCTGCACAGCCGCCCCTCTGTATCGCCTTCTACAGAAAGATACTGACTTTTCATGGACAGAGGACTGTCAACAGGCCTTCACCTCTCTACTAGAGTGTTAAGGTTTGAACTAGGACCCAAATGCACGACACACGACGAGAAGGGAACGGGTTGAAAAGGGATTTATTATGGTACAGGCAAGGGCAAGGCAGGCAGGTAGTCAAGCGGGCAGAGGTTTGTTGGCAGGCGGGTAGTTAAGGCCTAGCCTTAACATGTAACCCTATGCTTTATTAATCAGGCTTTTACTGCAATTTATCAATCCCCTTTCTTTTACTCATTTATATTTTTCTTTTCCCCCCTGATATACAATTTCATTAAAAAATTAACCCTTTGCTCCCCCCTCCTTGTTTACCTGTTCTTTGTCTTAACAAATTGTATTTTCTTTCATCTCAGAATTGTTTACCTGTTGGACCGGTTGAATCGTTTTCTAACCTTTTTTCCTCCAATAGGCCCACATTCTGAGAACTGATTGACATGCTTGACATGATTCTACAAAGTCCCGCCTCCTTTTCTCCTTCAATAGGTCTCTACGCTGAGGACTGAGGTGGCAGGCAGCCATTGGTTGATTCTGTAGACAGGGCTGGCACCCAATAAAACTAATTACGAAGCCACGCCCCTGACCTACCATTTATCTGTTCTTCCATTTTGTTTTTTCACTATTCCTATGATTGGGTGAAACGTTAGGAACTTTGCTTTCTTTGATGTAATGTAGACCGCAGGTCTTTTGGTTAAATTGCTAAATCTTATCCTCTTGAGCCTAGATACTGCTTATTTCACCTTTTTGTATTTTTATTTGTATTGGTTTTTGGTTTTAAGCATTTGTTGCTTTTAGCCAGTTGTTCCGGTTGGTGAGTATTAAAACCCTTTAATCTCAGTGTTCTTTCATTTCTCTTTTCTTTTATCTTACTTCTTCCTCATCTCATAATCCTACTTCCATCTCATTTATCTTATGGCCCATCCCCCTTAAGCGTAACATAGGCTTTGTTTTAGGTTTTTATTAATACAGTATCTGGCCTTTATGGTTTTGTGATTTAAACCTGTTAGCAGCATCGTTTGCATTGCTTCTCGTTTTTGTTATTTTGTAATTTCTTGTCTATTTGTGTCTATTTGTGTTTCTCTAAAAAAACACATTTTTTATTACTTAAACCCCCCCCCCCTTTCTTTTTGAGTTTGGGCCCCCCTTTTTCAGTTAGTTTAGATTATGGCTTACCATAATCGCTTTAGTGTGTTGGCTGCTGACCCACACAGACCACACAGGCCCCCTTTACCTAACAGGGACGCTTTAGCAACACACGCAACAGTTCAGACCTTACTAAAATTAAAACTTACTTCAAACTACTCCAAACCATACACCACATAGAAATGTTGGAAGAGGCCATTTGTAAGAGGCTCTCCACCACTAGGGATGGCTAAAAAGGCCTGCGGCCTTACCTCTTTTCAGGCACCGCAATACGCTGGCCCTACCGGGTCGACCACCCCTCATCCCCTCCCTTTTTTCCATCCCACCAATCTCCCCCAAGCCTACTCAGGCGCTTCCATCCTCCCTCTTCTACGGTCCCACCGTTCCCCCTGGCACGGGCATGACCGTACCTCCCTCACTCTCCCCCACAGATTGAGGAAGCAGCGGAGCAGACTCTAAACTCTCCTCTTCCCCTCTCTCCCTCCCCTTCCATCCTCTCCCACTAACTCGTCTGAGGACAGCCAGTTAGGACCCCGACACGCCTTGAACCCACCCTACATCCCCATACTAACCGCAAAGCCACCATGTGGGCCCTTTCTATTAGGAAACCGATGATTATCATTGGTGACAGCAACATAGCGCACATCCCCAAGTTCCAACGAGGGGATATACAGGCAGACAACTTCCCCGGAGCCACACTTAGACACTTGGCTGCAATCCTGTTAAAATGTACGTCCCCCAGACCAGTGTCAAGCAAGGTTGATTCATCGTGAACCAGAAGATAGACATGAGTCATAAAAGGACGTTACTATTGGCTGTTGTTATGCAATATAGTCTGTGCACTGATACAAACAGCAACTGGCAACTGATTCTTATAAGAGCACCCATCAATAGAAGTATTAACGGCACTGTTTTATCAATAAGAAATAAGCACTGTTTTACCGGAAAGAATAAGTTTTGTCCATAGAGATGAACACTGTTAGGCCGGTAGGGGTATTTTAGAGTATTGGTTTAACTGTTTTTCTGTTATCACGATGCCTCACTATTATAAGACTGTCAGGTATGTCTCAATTTTTATGCTACATTTTATGATTGACTGTACGCCTCATTCATGTTATGTTATGAGCACCGCAACGTTTATATCTGCTCACTACTATAAGACTGTATCAGGTATAACTGTATGTCTCATGTTTTGCCGCAATCATGTTATGTCAAAACTCAACGGGTATAAACGGAACACTGGCTGTCGTTACTAAAACACTCAGAAGATCTTAAGATGAAGAAACAGGTTTATGATACGATGGGATAATGTATAGCATTAAATAATGCAGACCTCAGGCTAGTTTTTGGAGCCTGAGGACATGAACTCATACATCAGGTCTAATGTGACTTTCAGATCTCTAAAATGATCCTTTAGCCGGAGATAACCCAATGATGTTTGTATTTACTGTCCAACTGTGGAGTCATTAACAGAAGGCCCATTTGTTAACACAGGTCAACAGGTGAAGACCACTATTAAGGGTTGGGTGGAAAGTACCTACAGTAATCCAGTAGGCAAGGACCACCGGGAATGAGTACCAGATGGTCAATGATCTAAGCAAGCTATTATAATTAGATGCCAGTGGAAAGTATCAGAATGACAGTAAAGCAAACCACAATGTAATTAAAACCACAAACCACCAGGGGTGGAAGGTACCCAAACGATAGCGGCAGCAGAGCATAACATAATTAAACCAAACCAGGTGTCCAGCTTGTTTTTGCAGGAGTGGAGCAAGGGAAGATAGAATCCCTAGCCAAAAGGTGGGAGGAACCAAGGGTCCTATAAAAGAGCCCGAGCACGAACAGAACAGGGAGGAATCTTTACTACGGGGACTCCATGTAGGATGTCTACCCTAGCCTTCGGTAGAGACAAAATAGCCCTTAAACTAAATAGATAGAATCTGGACGGAAAAGCGAAGAGATTGAATATACTCTGAGCACACTTTTTTAGCCTCGTATTTTTAGAAGCTAGCCTGAAGCTGCAGATCTTCGGAGGACATTCCTCCCATAGCATAGAACAGCTATGTAGGCTTACTATACAGGCAAATAGACTATTAGTAAGGAAATTAGATCATTTTTCTTATTTTTACTGGAAGGAGTTTTTCTCTCTCTCCCCCCCTGCAGTCTGATACGGCCTCTCATCTCAAGTAAGCAATATGTGTGATCGTTGTTTTCTTTTTTATTGTCAACTTCTTATGGAGAGTTCTCTTTAGATTTTTCTATATATTCTTATAATATTGTATATCGAAGGACTTTTTGGCAATTTGCAATGTTCCCCCATATAACCTGCAAGCTTATCAAATAAATACTCTGATACCTTCTTCCTGCGGACACCAAATGGATGGATTCGGATTGAGCATCGTGATTCTGAGAGGTTACCTAGTCCTCATGATATAAACATATCCCTAGAGTTATTTTTCCAAACTCTTAAATGTTCCCAGCAAACTTCCAAGTGCACGGGTCCCAGAGGAGAGCTACTACACAGACGCGACCGGTAGTCACGGTCCTGGCCAGGGTTATGCCCAGGGGTGGGGCTCCGGGGTAAGCGGGATAGGTGTCTGGTATACAGTAGTTAGGGGCTGGGCGAATCTCCTCACCAGCTTGTTCACAACCGTTACAGGACAACAAGCTTCACATAGTGACGGATCTAACACTAGACATTAATCTTCTGTTGGCATAAACAACTGCCTCAGGGAACAAACAACTATCACCATTGTAATATTCATGTGTCAGCATAATGAATTGTAATTGGATGCATTATACTGTCATATCATACTGTGCTATGATTGGTTAAGACCACCCAGGTGGTGAGGTCATTCTAAAGATGATCATGGCCAGGGACACATGGACATACCAGTTATAGCTAGTTAATAAAGAGCTACGTTTATAAATATCCTGTCGTCCTGCATTTTATTATTTTGTACAAAGCATACAAGACAAGACAACCATCACTAAGGACACCTGCCGGCTAATTAGAATAGCCAGAGATAAATTCCCACAGGCCCGATTTGCCATCCCACTCCTCACGGTATCAATTAAACTGTCCATCGGCCAACTCCTCTGCGTTAAAGCTTTCAACACCTTTGTCAGGGATAGCATTGAGGATGTTGATCCCCGCTGTACCTTCTTAAAACAATTATCTTTATCCCACTTCCAGGCGAGTCGTGACAACATCCACTGGACTTCGGCGACGGCGAGGGCGATGCTGCAGGACTGGCTGACGCAGCTGGGTTTATGAGTGGCTAACCAGGCGCAACGCAGTCCGTCGGATCCAACGTCACTAACCTTTCATCCCTCTGTTTATCCCCACAGGAACCGGAGGTCCTTGAAAGGGGCCTCACCTTTATCCCTACACCATCACTCTTAGATTGCGTTTTGTTGAGGAAAGATCTACACATTTATCACCGCCGCCTTAAGCTCCTCGATTATTTTAAATACAACACCAACTTCACCTACTTACCTTTCACCACACCGTCCACAGTTGACTGGCAGTAGAGTCTATCTCGGCACCCATACGGGAGCTTATAGAGCACGACATCCGGTCCTTCCGTGACCACCGACCTCGACAAGTGTCAGGCGGGAACATCACATTAGAACAACAACAGGCCCTTAAAACATTAAAAGCCCACCACGAGGTCATTATCAAACCGGCTGACAAAGGCGGTCAAATTGTTATTCAGGACCGCACCAATTATACATTGGAAGCCACTCGCTAACTCCATGACACGTCGTATTACCGCCCGCTCACGCAGCCTATTTATCCAGAAACGCAGGCGATTGCCAGGGGTTTAATTGAACAGATGAAGGCAAAACACCTGATAACTGCGAAACAGGCACACTATCTCGGGCTCGATCTCCCTAGAGTTAGACTCTTTTATTTACTCCCCAAAATACACAAACCACCAGAGAGTTGGACTGTCCCACTGGTTGTCCCTCCGGGTTGCCCCATTGTGAGCGACTGCGGATCAGAAACCTACCGCTTAGCGGAGTTTATTGATCATTATATTAATCCCTTGTCTCACCTCCACCCCAGCTACATTAAGGACACGTACACCTTCGTCAAAAAATTCAAAGATTTGACAGTCCCTGAGAATACCTTTATCTTCTCCATTGACGTGAACTCATTGTACACAAACATAGCAACCCCCCCTCGGCCTAGAGGCTATTAGGAAAGCCTTTGTGCGTTACCGGATCTCTCACGACCAGATGATTTAATTTTAAAATTTCTGGAAATTACCCTCACACGTAATGATTTCTCATTTGATGACGCTTTCTTCCTACAGACATGCTGCTGTGCAATGGGGAGGAAATACTCTCCAGCGTACGCAGACATTTATCTGGCGGACTGGGAGCATTCGGCTCTCCTTAAATGTTCTACGCATCCCCTATTGTATTACCGCTATCTAGATGACATATTTGGTTCTTGGGACCAATCGGAAGCGTCGTTTAATGAGTTTTGCAACACCCTTAACTCATACCATCTGCGCATTAAACTGTCCCACACTCTCCATCTCCAGCAGGTTCCTTTCCTGGACACGGTGGTGTTCTTCACGGATGCGGTGTTGGGGCAGAAGACCCTGGCGACCAAAGTCTACTTCAAGGACACCGACAAGCATTCTTTATTGTTTAATAACAGCTATCATCCTAAACACACCTTCAGTTCTATCATCAAGTCACAGCTTATCCGTTTTCACCGAATCTGTTCCCTCCCCAACCATGTGGAGGAGGCCACCAAGATTCTATTTAGAGCCCTTAGACCACGAGGGTACTCCAGACACTTCCTCCGCACTATTAAAAGTGAGGTCGCCACTCTTCACCTCAGGCCAGCCACCCCTAATCAGGAACACCACAGAGCACAAATTAATCCCATTCATCACTATGTTTTCACGTCAATTAGGCCCCTTTAACAAGGCAATCAAGCAGAGATTTAACTCAACCCAACTGCAGATCCCTTCAATCGCACCATTCAAGGTCATTATGGCCTACCTGTTACGGTTACGAGACTAGGACCCAAACGCAAGACACGGAAACCAACAGGGTGCGGGTTGACAAAGGTTTATTGTCCAAAGTACAGGCAAGGGCAAGGCAGGCGAGTAGTCCAGCAGGCAGGAGACGTTAGCAGGTAGGCGGCAGGCAGGCAGAGAGACGTAGTCAGGCGGGTGGTCGGGCAGGCGAGGTTTGGCAACGAGGAAGACAGGCAGACAGGAACGAGGAGCGGGAACGAGGAGCAGGAACAGGAACGAGGTACAGGAACAGGAACGGGAGCGGAACCCGTAACGAGAACAAGGACGGGAGTGAGACCCGTAAACAAGAAGTGGTGGGGACGTAGTTATCATCAGAGATCAGCACTACGAACTAGCACTGGCTCTGTGGGGAGCCAGTGCTTAAGTACAGAGGGGGTGATTGGTGATTGTTGGCAGGAGTGTAGACCGGAGTGCACGTGGTTAATTAACGACAAGGTAAACAAAGGAGCACATGGTGAAATGGAGGCTGGGTGCCACCAGATGGCGGAATTGGACAGAAACAGAGAGGGTCACGTTACAGTACCCCCCCCCCCCCCTCTACGGACGCCTCCAGGCGTACGCACGACGGGGGAGGGTGCTGGCGGTGGGAAACCCGGGTTAGGGAGGGGTCCAGGGAGCGACTCCGAAAAAATAAAATAAAAAAAATAAACAGGCTCGCTCCCCAGGTCCGTAGCCCTCCCAGCCTACCGGAGACTGGTTTCGTCGGCCGCGACGACGCATATCCAGGAGGCGTCTGACCGAGTAGGCCGGAATGCTGTCAATCACCCAGGGAAGTGGCGGAGCCGGGGATGGGGGAGACAGCGGACTAGGGGACCGGGGCTCTTTCCCGGCGGAGAACTGTGGGACCGGTAACCGTCGCTTGCGACCAGCAGGCCGTTGGGGCTTGGAACCAGGAGGCAGCTGCTGGGGCTCAGGGTCAGAAGGACACCGGGGCTCAGGGCCAGGAGGCAACTGCTGCTGGGGCTCAGGATCAGGAGGACACTGCTGCTGGGGCTCGGGACCTGGAAACAACTGGGGCTTAGGACCAGGACCTTGAGACAACTGGGGCTTGGACTCGGGACCAGGAGACAACTGGGGCTTGGACTCGGGACCAGGAGACAACTGGGGCCTGGACTCGGGACCAGGAGACAACTGGGGCTTGGACTCGGGACCAGGAGACAACTGGGGCTTGGACTCGGGACCAGGAGACAACTGGGGCTTGGACTCGGGACCAGGAGACAACTGGGGCTTGGACTCGGGACCAGGAGACAACTGGGGCTTGGACTCGGGACCAGGAGACAACTGGGGCCTGGACTCGGGACCAGGAGACAACTGGGGCTTGGACTCGGGACCAGGAGACAACTGGGGCTTGGACTCGGGACCAGGAGACAACTGGGGCTTGGACTCGGGACCAGGAGACAACTGGGGCTTGGACTCGGGACCAGGAGACAACTGCTGCTGGCGCTGGGGCGCAGGGCCAGAAGGGAACTGCTGCTGGGGCTCAGGATCAGGAGGACACTGTTGCTGGGACTGGGACTCGGGACCAGGAGGCAGCTGCTGCTGGCGCTGGGGGCCTGGAGGCCGCTGGGGCTTAAGACCAGGAGGCAACTGCTGCTGGAACTCAGGGCCGGAAGGCCGCTGAGGCTTGGGACCGGAAGGCAGCTGTTGCTGGAGCTCAGGGCCAGAAGGCCACTGGGGCTTGGGACCCGGAAGCAACGGCTGCGGGGGCAGGGGCTTGGAAACGGGAGACCACAGCTGTGGTGGTTGAGGACTGGAGGCTGCGGTTGCAGCGGGGAAGGAAGAGAGGGAAACCGAGCGGAGCTTGCGCTCAAGCATCTGGAGGATAGCCGACGCATCCCACGGAATCCGCTCGCCGGAGGCAGACGCGACAAGAGACTTCCATGTAGAGGAATCCATGTCTGCTGGGTCCATCTTGGCTAGTTTGTACTGTTACGGTTACGAGACTAGGACCCAAACGCAAGACACGGAAACCAACAGGGTGCGGGTTGACAAAGGTTTATTGTCCAAAGTACAGGCAAGGGCAAGGCAGGCGAGTAGTCCAGCAGGCAGGAGACGTTAGCAGGTAGGCGGCAGGCAGGCAGAGAGACGTAGTCAGGCGGGTGGTCGGGCAGGCGAGGTTTGGCAACGAGGAAGACAGGCAGGCAGGAACTAGGAACAGGAACGAGGAGCGGGAACGAGGAGCAGGAACAGGAACGAGGTACAGGAACGGGAGCGGAACCCGTAACGAGAACAAGGACGGGAGTGGGACCCGTAAACAAGAAGTGGCGGGGACGTAGTTATCATCAGAGATCAACACTACGAACTAGCACTGGCTCTGTGGGGACAGAGGGGGTGATTGGTGATTGTTGGCAGGAGTGTAGACCGGAGTGCACGTGGTTAATTAACGACAAGGTAAACAAAGGAGCACATGGTGAAATGGAGGCTGGGTGCCACCAGATGGCGGAATTGGACAGAAACAGAGAGGGTCACGTTACACTACCGCCGCAACAAAAATCTTGAAGATATGTTGGTACACACGGCACTTAACAAAGCAGTACGCACGAACCATGATCCATACTTTACCAATGGTAATTATGTATCCGGTTGCAGAGGTGGGACTGGCTTCCCCATCCTGCAAACCTTCTCACTCCTCTCCTCCAATGTAGATTATGCCATCCACTGCCAAGCAATGCCCTGCCATCTATGTGGGGGAAACAGGGGCCACGATTAAACAGAGGTTATACCAACACGTTTATAATATCAAGAAGGGAACCAATAGGAAGCTTTTATATGTCCAATTTATCCAACATCAGATCTCAAACATGTCTCTCTTCGGCCTCGAGACAAACACCAATAGGTCTCTGGGTCAGAGGAGAACAGCAGAGAGAAGGTGGATTGCTAAGCTTTCCTCTGCGGCACCCTTGGGCCTAAACGATATCACACCTCGACCCTCCACACCTACTAACCCTCACCCCCTAGTTGCAGTTACCCCTCAGCCCCAGACGAATCTCTCCCTCTCCCACACCACTCCATCCTCTTCGCCTAACCATTACCACTCTCTCCCCCTCTCCTAACCCTCCCTGTTTAGCAAACTTCAGGGTATGTAACTTTTTAGTTTTAGATTTGTCCACTAGTGATTTCTTTTGTTGCATTTCACTTATGTTAATGCAAGAGTTTCATGTGCTTGCGCCCGCGCCCTCTTACACCACTAGCTGGTGTTAAGGGGAGTCACCTAACCCTAAGCTTGTGAATGGTTGAACATACCTTATACCATCTTCAAGTGGTGAACCACCATCGATTTTAACTCAATACACCATTTTTATGCTCAGAAACACATTGTGGTCAAAAAGTGATTATCTTGCTCTGAAAAGCATTTTCAGCACATAAAAAAAAGGTTGCTTATTCCCACTTTAAATGGAACGTGTTAATAAGCTTATGAATGGTTATAACTGGTCAAAAAAATAAAGGGAACACTTAAACAACAAAATGTAACTCCAAGTCAATCACACTTCTGTGAAATCAAACTGTCCACTTAGGAAGCAACACTGAATGACAATACATTTCACATGCTGTTGTGCAAATGGAATAGACAACAGGTGGAAATTATAGGCAATTAGCAAGACACCCCCAATAATATGCTGGCGGTGCATTCACTCTAGTTGTAGCATGAGACAGAGTCTACAACCCACACAAGTGGCTCAGGTAGTCAGCTCATCCAGGATGGCACATCAATGCGAGCTGTGGCAAGAAGGTTTGCTGTGTCTGTCAGCGTAGTGTCCAGAGCATGGAGGCGCTACCAGGAGACAGGCCAGTACATCAGGAGACGTGGAGGAGGCCGTAGGAGGGCAACAACCCAGCAGCAGGACCGCTACCTCCGCCTTTGTGCAAGGAGGAGCAGGAGGAGCACTGCCAGAGCCCTGCAAAATGACCTCCAGCAGGCCACAAATGTGCATGTGTCTGCTCAAACGGTCAGAAACAGACTCCATGAGGGCCCGACGTCCACAGGTGAGGACGTCGTGTGCTTACAGCCCAACACCGTGCAGGACGTTTGGCATTTGCCAGAGAACACCAAGATTGGCAAATTCGCCACTGGCGCCCTGTGCTCTTCACAGATGAAAGCAGGTTCACACAGCACATGTGACAGAGTCTGAGACGCCGTGGAGAACGTTCTGCTGCCTGCAACATCCTCCAGCATGACCGGGTTGGCGGTGGGTCAGTCATGGTGTGGGGTGGCACAGCCCTCCAGAGGTAGCCTGACTGCCATTAGGTACCGAGATGAGATCCTCAGACCCCTTGTGAGACCATATGCTGGTGCGGTTGGCCCTGGGTTCCTCCTAATGCAAGACAATGCTAGACCTCATGTGGCTGGAGTGTGTCAGCAGTTCCTGCAAGAGGAAGGCATTGATGCTATGGACTGGCCCGCCCGTTCCCCAGACCTGAATCCAATTGAGCACATCTGGGACATCATGTCTCACTACATCCACCAACGCCACGTTGCACCACAGACTGTCCAGGAGTTGGCGGATGCTTTAGTCCAGGTCTGGGAGGAGATCCCTCAGGAGACCATCCGCCACCTCATCAGGAGCATGCCCAGGCGTTGTAGGGAGGTCATACAGGCACGTGGAGGCCACACACACTACTGAGCCTCATTTTGACTTGAAGGACATTACATCAAAGTTGGATCAGCCTGTAGTGTGGTTTTCCACTTTAATTTTGAGTGTGACTCCAAATCCAGACCTCCATGGGTTGATAAATTTGATTTCCATTGATAATGTTTGTGTGATTTTGTTGTCAGCACATTCAACTATGTAAAGAAAAAAGTTTTTAATAAGATTATTTCATTCATTCAGATCTAGGATGTTATTTTAGTGTTCCCTTTATTTTTTTGAGCAGTTTATAAGCCTTATACCATCATCAAGTGTGGTTAAGCTGTTAAGGTTACGTGAATTGGACCCAAACGCAAGACACAGGAAACCAACAGGGTGCGGGTTGAAAACAGGGATTTATTGTCCAAAGTACAGGCAAGGGCAAGGCAGGCGAGTAGTCCAGCGGGCAGTAGGCAGGCGGGGAGTCAGGCAGGCAAAGAGACGTAGTCAGGCGGGTGGTCGGGCAGGCGAGGTTCGGCAACGAGGAAGACAGGCAGGCAGGAACTAGGAACAGGAACGAGGAGCGGGAACGAGGAACAGGAACGGGAACAGGAACAGGCATGAGAACAAGAACAAGAACCGGAGCGGAACAAGAACGGGAGCGGAACCCGTAACAGGAACAAGGAACTAAAAGGCGAGGACGAAGTTACTGAGAGAAGTGAACACACTAAACTAAACAACGAACTAGCACTGGCTCTGTGGGGAGCCAGTGCTTAAGTACAGAGGGGGTGATTTGTGAATTGATGGCAGGAGTGTGTGAACAGAGGGAGTGCACGTGGTGGCTAATTGATGACGAGAGGTAAACAAAGGAGCACATGGTGTAATGAGGCAAGGTGTCACTAGATGGCGGAAATGGACAGGAACGGAGGAGGGTCACGTAACATAAGCACCATTTATTTTAACTCAATACATCATTTTTATGCTCAGAAACACAATGTGGTCAAAAATGTATTGTCTTGTTCTGAAAAGCATTTTCAGCACTTCATAAAATATGTTTCTTATTTCCAACTTTAAATAACAAATTGTAAATAACATTGTGAATGGTTGTACCTTATACCATCGTAAAGGGGTGAAACACCATCGTTTTTAACACAACACACCATGTTTATGCTCAGAAACACATTTCCTTTCTACTTTTGATTGAAATGTATAACTAACCTTGTGAATGGTTGTATAGACCTTATACCAACATCAACTGGTGCAGCACCATCGTTTTTAACACAGAAAACCACGTTTGTGCTCAGAAACACATTGTGGTCAAAAAAGTGATTCTCTCGCTCTGAAAAGCATTTTCCGCACGTAAAAAAGTGGTATGTTGCTTTTTTCCCACTTTAAATGGAAAAGTGTAACTAAGCTTGTTAATGGTTGTATAGACCGTATACCATCGTAAAGGGGTGAAGCACCATCGTTTTTAACAAAGCAAACTATGTTTATCCTAAAAAACACACTGATCAAAAAGTGATTCTCTCGCTCTGAAAAGCACTTTCCGCACATAAAACAATGGTACGTTGCTTTTTTCCCACTTCAAATGGAAAAGTGTAACTAAGATTGTTGTATAAACCTTATACCATGATCAAGTGGTGAAGCACCATCGTTTTTAACACAACACACCATGTTTATGCTCAGAAACACAGTGTCAAAAAGTGATTCTGTAGCTCTGGAAAGCATTTTCCGCACATAAAAAATAAGTTGTTTGTTTTCGCCTTTTATGGAATCTGTTACGACGCCCTCTGCCTCCACCTAGTTGCGCCGGCTGCGACTACACCACGTGCTTCTGTTTACATTCCTGTCACCAATTTCCCTCGTGCACTCCGTTCTACACTCCGGTTTCCAATCACCAATCAACGCACCTACTTCTTCCCCGTTCTACAAGCAGCCGGCGCCAGTTCGTTGTTAGCTCTCCCTGTGTTAGTTCCTCGTTCCAGCATTTATTGAATTCCTGTTCCAGTTCCCCGCTTGTTCCTAACCTTACCTCTCCTTGTGCACAGCTCTTCCCTGGATCCTCACCTGCCTATCCACCACGCCTTCCGGATTACCTACCTGTTGCTGAACCTTTGCCTGCCTGACTACCCGCCTGTCGCTTCCCTCTCTGACTGTCCGTTTGCCTGTCTGCCATCGAACCTCTGCCTGTCTGACGACGATCTGTCTAGCCCTTGCCTGTACCTGAGAGACGATAATAAATCCCGTTTTTCAACCCCTGTGCGGTTCGCCTCAAACTCCCCTCATCTCTCCGCGTTCATCCCACCTTCCACGTGTCCCAGCTCAAGCCCGTTAACTCTAGCACGCTGTCACCTCCCGTCCCCGCTCCTCCCCCTCCCCGGATTATCAACGACCATCCTGCGTGGACGGTGAGTCGCCTATTGGACGTGCGCCGTCGTGGCCGGGGGTTCCAGTATCTGGTGGATTGGGAGGGGTATGGTCCTGAGGAACGATCCTGGGTCTCCCGAGGTCTCATCCTCGACCCCTCTCTCATCAGCGATTTTCATCGTCAGCACCCTTCCCATCCGGTGTGTCCGCCTGGAGGCGGCCGTAGAGGGGGGGGTACTGTTACGACGCCCTCTGCCTCCACCTAGTTGCGCCGGCTGCGACTACACCATGTGCTTCTGTTTACATTCCTGTCACCAATTTCCCTCGTGCACTCCGTTCTACACTCCGGTTTCCAATCACCAATCAACGCACCTACTTCTTCCCCGTTCTACAAGCAGCCGGCGCCAGTTCGTTGTTAGCTCTCCCTGTGTTAGTTCCTCGTTCCAGCATTTATTGAATTCCTGTTCCAGTTCCCCGCTTGTTCCTAACCTTACCTCTCCTTGTGCACAGCTCTTCCCTGGATCCTCACCTGCCTATCCACCACGCCTTCCGGATTACCTACCTGTTGCTGAACCTTTGCCTGCCTGACTACCCGCCTGTCGCTTCCCTCTCTGACTGTCCGTTTGCCTGTCTGCCATCGAACCTCTGCCTGTCTGACGACGATCTGTCTAGCCCTTGCCTGTACCTGAGAGACGATAATAAATCCCGTTTTTCAACCCGCATCCTGTTGGTTTCCGTGTCCTGCGTTTGGGTCCTCAGTTACGTAACCATAACAGAAACGTTGCTACCAAACTTGTGGATGGTTGTATTTTACCTATAACATCATCTGACCTTGAGCACGATCGTTTTTTATACAAAATATTTAACACATTTATGCTCAGAAATACATCGTGGTAAAAAAGTGATTCTGTCACTCTGCATTTTCCGCGCATGAAAAAGCAAAAGCAGCTTTTTTCCCAATTTTTATGAAATCGTGTTACTAGGCTTTTGAATAGGTCAACAGACCTTAAACTATCGTTAACAAGTTAATCATTATTGTTTTTAATACAAGACACAACGTTTATGCAGAGAAACACACTGTGGTCATTCCATGTCATGTGACCCACTCACTCCTGATCAATAACACATTAATACAACTCTTGACAAATAGAAGACACCTCTTTTTGCTTCATTTTACGCTTTTTCTCTTTAATATGAATATTGTTACGGAAAACTCATGTTTTTCAATAGCTTCCAAGTCATGTGACCCTAATCAATCAAATATATTAATACTAAGCTGGAAGAATAGGACACAAATCTTTTTATTTCATTTCAGTGCTTTGTCTATTTTATATGAATACCACCATATATTTACCACCTCACTACTCAATGTAGCCTAGCTACAACTTGGCTATTCAGCTCAATTCGAACGCCGGTTTACATATCACTAAACCTCAAACATTCCAGTAATTAGCTAAATTTGAGCCCTGGTTTGTCCACAACCTCACTACCCAATGTAGCCCGCTACCTCCCCATCTTTCACGCCACTAAACCTCACACTTCCTAGCCATCAGCTCAATTCGGGCTTCGTGCCCTTCACCACTGGCCCTTTTTGTGGCTCGCTTTGGCCTGGGTGGGCTCTCTGGTCTTGTGGTGGGCAGGTCACAGCTTCCCGACCCCTTCAAGCCCCAACCCACGCTACACAAGCTTCACAAAGTGGGTCGGCCGGGGCTTGTTGGGGGCAGCCTCTATGACCGTAAGTCACAGCACCCAAGGCCAGGGATCCCCCTGATCCCTGGCCGTGTCCACTCGGCCGCCGGCCCTCATTTGGGTCCTGATCGGGCTCGATCAGGTCAGGTCAGTTCTGCGCCCCAGCGCAGACCTGACCGACCATGACCACCCCCAACCTACTCCCTGGGCCTTAATTAACCCCCCTCCTCCATTTACCACACAGTTTTTTCACCACATTTAAAGATTTTTCACAAACATACACACAACAACCCACCCAACATGAACCAATAAGCCCGTGCACTCCTGGACAAAACGGTCTACCCTCACCATGATTCCTTTACCTAACCCTTAACCATGGGGTGTTAGGGAAATAGAGGTCTGATTCTCAGATATGCATGTTGGCTGGGTAGGGTGTGTAGGTCTGGGAAGAACTTCTGCTCAAAATCTTGCAAGCGAGCCGCTGGGTGAGGAGCCACGAGATGGAGCTTTTGCTGAGGGTTTGTGAGTCACTTCTCGTAGGGCTGGAGTCCCCAAATTGAGAATCATACGTCCTTTGAGACCCACTTTGATGTAAAAGAGACCCCAGGTCTATAGCTCACTTGTTATTGTCCTTGACCCCTAATTCACCATTGCATCACTTCCTGTAGGGCTACGACCTCCTAATTGATCTCTCAGTAGATTTTAAAGCCCTATTTCATATACACCACCACCACTGGGGCATGGCAACAATTCTCCATATATAGGTGTGTGTGTGTGTGTGTGTGTGTGATGGGGGGTGGGGGTGCTTGTGGACAGTAGGGGTACGCCATACATCATTAGAAAGCTTGCAATGAGCATTTCACTCAACAACACAGTCAATGCACACTCAGTATGAGGAATGACCTCTCACACATGATAAATTATTGAATTGTGTCCAAAAACCTGCCTCGTTAAATCAATGAGCTTCTACTTCCGCATCTCACAATTTTAGAGCTGTTATTGTGAAACTGCTATGTTTTCCTCTGTGGACCAACATAGTCATACTACATTTTGGTGTAAGACTGGGTTGGTTATTATCACTTATTCCCAATAAGGCCACATACGATTTTACACGTTTGAAAATAATTGTCAAGGTAAGGGAATCACTATCGATTGCGGATGGTGTCGTTCTGTCGGAAGGATAAAAAACTAAAGAATTACATTCCCAAGTTGTTGGAAATACTGCATTAGTTTGGTGGCTTGCATACCACATCATCATAAGCTAGATCACTGTTGAAATATCATATCTCTCCTGGAATATTGTTTTTGCGTGTTTTCCCAGGAGTTAGGGGGTAAAGGGGACGCATTGGACGCATCCAATGCGTCCAAATGTACTGGACCTTACCGTAAATAAAACTACAGATTTCTCTGGCTTTGAACACTGTTGTAAAGAATTGGGATAAAGTAAGTACACCAAAAAATATATATATAACAGGTCGTCATTTTTTGATATTTTAATGCGGAAATGTTACATAATATACCTTAAATCAAGTACATGTGTTCTGAGAAATTTTAATCAATCGGATCACAGCAGTGAGCCAAAAAGCAAAACAAAAATGAAGCCTACCAACACTCCTATGAATGTAATCATTAGTTTAAAGGCTTTGTAGGTAAAAAAAATAAAGAGCTGTTATTGATAACAAAAGTCATCCGTCAGCTATTACTGAGTTGAAAAAGCTTTGAGAATATCGGTTTCAGGTTGACTTTGCCTGTCTCTGTATGTGCCAATTTAGATTCTAGACAGCTCCTTGTTAAGGTTAGCATCTTCATGACTAACAATTGTTGCATATTGTTGTTATAACTTATTACGTTTTATTTAAAATGTTGGCCCTTTGGTTAGTGGCTGTAACACAGGTAGCATTTACACGGTCATTTGCAAGATGAAGGATCTTTCTCAGTGCACTTAGAATCAGCATATCCACTTCGTCCTTCATGTCGATTTCTTCATGGTAGGTCTTCAGGGGAAAGATGCAGTTAAGTGGGAATCCCACGTTATTACTCAACTTCTCCATCTGCAAAAAGCAAAAGCAATCAGTACAATAGTGATTTGTCACTATTATTTAAATGTATTCGTTTGTTCGTCATTTATACATGATGAAAGACATACGTTTTTTTTTCTTGTAAGAGAGATATTGAAAATTACATGAAAAACAATAGAGAGTAAGATCCAAAAATAATCTCAAATTAAAGATGTGCCATTGTAGTTTGTTGTTAAGGGTCCATTCATAAAGACATTTAGATATACATAAATATAAATTATAATTTTATCTCCCTATCCACGCTCTGGATCACCTTCTAAAAACGGAACAGTGCCAAATGCTGTTGCACAAATAAGTATTGATACAAGACTTACCGCCTTCTTAATGTACGTGCTTCTGTAGACATTTTTAAGGTCTTTTTTAACGAGAGGGCAAGATTTTTCATCGATTTTCGTTAGAATGGCTATTTGTGGAATATCTTAATACAAAGAGAACAGAAACACAAGTCACCTTTTGTGTTTTGCTTTTTCCTAAATAATTCTAGCAAGAGAAAATATGGTGCCTTTAGCATTTTTTCCTATAGCACCCAATCAAACTTTAAAACAGTAATTTAATATTACTACCTAGTAGGGACTGGCAATTATAAAATATCTTTATATTGTTTAGCGTCCTTGTATGGTAGTTGGTTTCAGATAGTAAATTACAGCTAGAAAACATTTATATTGCCCAGCACTACTCTCAGGACACAGTCAACAGAACATTGCTAGACCACCAATGAACAGTTCATCTTACCAAGGTCTCTGGCTGCTAGTCTGAGCTCAATCATTTTCTTAAACATCTCTTGGTTTGCCACATCATTGATGTTTACAGCAACAACAAAGACCAAAATGTGAGCTTTGTCATTTGAAGTGGTGTTCTTGTTGTAGAAATCACTTGAGTCATCCAAAGCTGATTTAGGATTGAACTGAGAGAGGGACCATACAAATAACGGTTACAGGTCTAACTGATATAGTATGTACTACAAGTGCACTATGACAACTTTGACATTTTCTTTTCATACTATGACCACAAAAGTTTGCGACTGTTGTCAGTAATGTTACATTGATGTATAATGCACCCAAAAAAGCGGATTATAACCACGTAGCCATTGACCATAGGAACTAAGTTTCTTTACATCCATGTTAAAAAAAAAAGCCTGTGTTTCGGTTTGGCGATCAATATCTAATGTTATTGGCCAGTTTATCAGTTAACACCGCATGACCCTGCACTGGGACTTGTCCTTTTGCTTCCCTGCTAAGTAACGCTTTATTTAATTTACATTTAGCAGATGCTTTTATCCAAAGAGACTTACAATAAGTACATTTGTCAGAAGAAAGAGAAACAACAATATATCGCTGTCGGTATAGTAAGGATGTTCATAAAACAAATGCCAAGCACTTACAATTGCTAGGTTAACCCATTCCCCGTATATAACAAAGATAGCTAGGGTAAGATGCTACACGATGCTAAGTACTATTTTGTGTGCCACGACGTACAAACATACAATAAGTGCGTAAGAGGGGTGTTTTATGAGAGTTAGTTAGGAGAGGCAGTGAGGGATAAGAAGGGAGGCTATGCAGAGTCAGAGTTATATGTGTAGAAGTTAAATTAAATCCAAGGCATATGTTTACAGACCGTTTCTTCCAAAAAGACTGCAGAGTCAATATTTCACGTTTAATACTTTATTCCTGGGAATAAATTTACTCACGCAGGATCCCCTAAACAACCACCAGAGTCCTTCCGTGGTCACAATTATCTCTGCTTAATTCTGTGTGTAAAATCCTGCGTGCTCTCCCATTATTCTTCTCCCATAATTCTTCTCCCATACTTCTCCCATTAACGTTTTTTATTCATCACACAACACAGTATCTTAAAGCACATGAGAAGGGCGGGGTTCTCAGTTACCTCCAATCATTACCTGTTATCATAAAAAAAGGTGTAACCCACAGATTGCTATTGGGTTACTGTTATTCAAACAAGCCAATCACAAACCGCCTACACTCTCTCTAGGCTAAAGACTTGGCGGGGTGTGATTGGCCCCCGACCTGTTGGTCTGAGGGGGCCAGTTGTTGGGCTGTGAGACAAGGGAGGGGCCATTTGGGGTTGGAGACAGACGTCTGGCAGGGAGGAGGATGAGAACAGGATAAAGGAAAATATACATAATTTGTTTGATCAACTCAAACTGGGGTTCAGAGACAGGGCTCTGGCAGGAAGAGGGAAAACAGCATGAGTCGAAACCATATCTAACTTTAACAATCCAATTAATACAATCCTCAACAAGTGTAAATATTGAATACCCATCTTTCTAACTAACAACAAGATCGTTAGCCTACACAGTGAAGCAACAGTTAACAGTTATTAACATTCTCTGTTGTTGATGTTGATTTGCTACATAACAATTGCATTCAAAACAACACAGCTAGCTATAATGCACAGCTTTTCAGATATATATATAAACAACAGGAGTAAACAACAGGGCTAAATCAAGAACCGTCCTCTTCAAAAACCTTTGCTTGGACAACGCACAACCTTTAGTGACTCATAGGACATAGGCCTAAATGCTGCCAAATTAAAAGGCTGGTTCACATAACCATCTGACAGCCGGGTAGGCCAAAGATTTAAGAATGACGGGTTAGGCAAAATACCTGACTCCGTTCCCTCAGGATTCCAGTGTAAGCACTAAGAACTGACAAGGTGTGGAGCTCACACCCATGTTTAGCTGATGCATTAGCTGGAATGAAGGCTGTTTCAAAAGACAGCCCTTGGGCCGAATCCTTAGCACCAGTCTTAGGTCCCAGGTTTGTACAATTCTGAACCGTGGCAGCTTCACTCGCTGAACTCCCTACCTGAAGCGACTCACAAAGCGGTGTGACCCAATGGTCTTATCATCCACCTTGATGTGGCTGGCTGAGATGGCAGCCAGATAGACCTCAATTATAGAGGCTGGAAGACCAGCCTCGAGCCTGATTGCAAGAACCTTAATACAACCAGTATTGCACATCGGTGCTCAAGCGTTGAGTATGGTCCCCGATACTGCCAGGTCACAGGCAGCTAAAAGTGGCTCACAACCAGAGCTTTAACCCACTCAGGATTGGGTGCCAGATACTGCCTTCCAGTTGGGAGAGGAGATCTAGTCTCTCAGAGAGGAGCCATGGACTACCGTCAAGAAGACTGTCAAGTAATGGAAACCATACTCTCTGTGGTCAGTTGGGGATACCAACAGTCTGGTTCTCCCCTATTATCCTGGGAAGTAGGAGCAGTATCAGTGGTACCGGGGGAAATTCCTAAAGGTGGCCGCTCTGCCATGCATGAGCCAACACATCCTGGCCCAGTGGGCTTATCTGTTCCATCATTGAGAACCAAAGAGCAATGGGTTGAGGACTCTGACGCAAACAGGTCCACCCCTGTTGTGCCGTACCTGCACCCAAACATCTCTACTAACTAATTTAATCTCCACTACCCAGGGGGAGGGGTTTGACGTGACAGGAAGTCCGCTGCAATGTTGAATATGCCCAAAAGGTGCATTGCCCTTAAGCTTGCCAGATGGGGAAAGGCCCATACCAGTAGATGTGGCAAAACCCGTAGACTCTGGATGCAAGTTAAAAAAAATCTGCAGAACCAGTTCACACTTTCACTGTAGGCACAAAAAGGATGTGGTGTAGGCTGGCAGCGAAAATAATGTCATTTTAGATATGAATGGCAGAAGCACGCTACTATGGACTCTATCCTTGAAAGAACCAAATAGGCCTATAATAATTTGTTTTGACCACCTATATTAAAGTGTATACAGTCCCAGAGCACTTTGCTCTGGGACTGGGAAATAATTCATCTTATTTTTGAATTGAATCATGTTCACAAAGCCAAATGCATTGTCACCAAGCTGAAAATACAACGTCCGAGCTAATGGCGGCTCACTTGCACAGTAGCGGATAGAATAAATAAATCCAAAAAAGAACAGATTGCATTGTTATTTAGTATTGACAGGCAATGATTTATTTTGGCTGATTATTTAGATATAAACGTTCAAAGCCAGACTGTTTTGGCTTCTCTCTATGCAACCCTTGTACTGTAAATACGACAATACGTGCAGAGCAATCACACCCCTACCTTGTTAAATGCTAATATGTTAGGAGTTGTGGACCACCGACGTCGGGTCGGTGGTACACACTAGGCGACTGGGAACATGCAGGGGTCCACACATAAAGACTACTTTCTTTCATTCTAACCTTCTTTGAAAACCCGCCAAATGTCAGACACTATATGGCCCAATATCAAACCGGTTGTAAAATAAATAAAATAAGTGGTCCCTTTGAAAAACCTATTTTTCTTTCCTTTCATTGTATTTATTAAACTATATTGACTGAATTTATATACTTATATTTATTTACTTATTGCCTCATTTATTTATTTAAGGGTTTATTTCAAAGCCATATTTATTTATTTATGTATCTATTTATTTAATATTGACTTAATTGGCATTCCATAGTTAAAAGGGTAACTTTAGCAGATGGAACATTGGCCAGTTGAGTAAATGTTCCGCATTAGTTTAGAACGGTCTAGTCGTGCAGTTATATGAGCACCTCTCAACGCTAGAACTTTCACTGGTCGCGGTTTAATAAAAGTTAACAATATAAACAACAATACCTTGTAATCCTCTTTCACGTGTCCCTTCATGGCCAGTTTAATGTCATCCAAACAGATTCCTGTGTTCCTTTCCAAGCCCATGATGTCGTTGAAGACAAACGGGTAATGTTGTCCTGGCTTCTCTTTTTGGATTTGATGTGTTTTGTACTATTAAAGGCAATGGAATTTCCAGTGTAAAATATGCATTTGTGCATTTCTGATGCAGTAATTGAGGATGATATTGATACAGCAGATATAATTTGAATACGATAAGTAGTAACAGTTTTTCTGGACCATTTTCCAAACATCCTACAACCAGCTTTAGTTATTTGTAATAGCACAGAAGGATCAGTGGTTACTTATCAAGGTGTTAATGAAAGGTGTGTGAGTACTTCTTTCTAAATTATCTTACACTGAGGGTGAAAGTGTTTCCGGCGATCAAGGCCAGTTCTGGGTCAGTTCCTTCACCGTTATTGACATCTGCAGGGCCGGTTATCCTGTTTTGACAAATAGCGTCAACAGAATTTATGAAACTGGATTTTCCACTTCCAGAAGGGCCACACAGCAGGATTCTAAGCTGTTCGATGGTGCCACTTTCAAGACGGAATGACTTCAGCTTCTCCAGCTCGTCCTTTTTGTTGCTGTTTTAAAGAAATGAAAACATGAATAAGAAACAATATCTAAACATTATATCGCATGGCATCTTCAATAATTCCATTAAATATTTAATTAGAATATTTCTGGGTGGTCTGTGGGATGATGTGTGCCTGATCATTTAATAATATCTTTAATCTCAAATCTCAAAATCCAAAGAAATTATATTATTACTTTATTGCGACGGGTGGAATTTAGGAACAGTGAGGTTCTAAAAGAGGCCAACTGAGAAGGCCATTTTGAGGATTTCCTTATCCAGATATCAGATGGAATCTGATAGTAGAGGGTGACACTATGATGGATTAAATCTACAAATTAAAGGGGAAAGGTGTATTCAGGTGATGTTTTGGAGGCACAAGCTCACATGGTTTTTACCACAAAACGACCTCATCACGGGTGAATGAACACAAAGAATATTCCACACATTTAGCAAACGCTTTTATCCAAATAGGGTTAGGTGTCTTGCTCAAGGACACCTCTACACTCAGCTAAGGAGGAGCCGAGGATCAAGCTAGCAACCTTCCGGATACAAATCAACCCGCTCTACCTACAGAGCTAGGCCAACCCACCACTTACTTTACAAAAGCCTACATTGAGCATTTACTGCTTCCAAAAATGGACACAAAACATCAAGCTAATTCTCCCCCCATTAATACGGTCAAGTAAAATACTTAATTAAGCGTAGAGAAAGTTCTCTGCTTTTTTGCTTTGGCCCACCATAATACTCGTACGACAAGTCGAGACCACCTTTGTGTGGTTAAATTGCACCTTATATCGCTCGTACAAGCGATTTAAGCACAAATCTGTGCGTACTGCCATGGAGAACTTGGCAGTTCTTCACTTAGGATTGATGGTTGAAGACAAGATTGAGGAAACATCTTAAGGTAACTGAGTTTACTCTGATAATACAGTGTAATAGTCAGTCTGAAGAGTGAACACTAAAGCGAAACGTGTGCGTGCATAGGGTTTATTTCTCTGGTGTTTGAGCTCCTACTTATAGAGAAAGCCTTTGCTGATTGGCTCTTGTGAGCTGACGCTGTCGGACTTGTCCATTGGGTGTTTGCGGGTTCAATTTGGGGTCCATGGATTCTATCTGCTCGTACCGGGCAGTGGTTTTTTCTCTGTTCTATGTCCCAAAAGGGTCCAACTGCAGACCTCAGACCTTCCCCCTCAGACCTCTCCTCAGGCCTCTCTCCTCAGAGGCCCCTCTCATACAGGTATTATTGCCCCCCACCCCCCTAATTGACAGGTCATAGTTCACAAAATATAATTATATGAAAACTATATATACTGTAATATATTAAATTATTAAAATACATCAGTATTAGTTATTTATATCAATATATGTATTTTGGTTGACTGCTAACGTGAAATAAGTTAAAGTATATGTTCTTCATACAACGGAACCCTACTCGAACCCCATTGGCTCAAAGAACTGGTTCTTCAGGAGGTACACTAGTAATATTGATATTGATACAATATCAATATCGATATCAATATGCAATATCGGCGGCTGCAGTTTCAGGACCCTATTTAATATATTTTTTGTTTGCCTTTCAAAAGGTATACAATGTAACATTTCCACATTCAAATGTCTAAAAACAGGTCTTTGGTCTTGTTATAGGTCTTGTTGAGTTGTGTTCTTACATTATTCCAATTGTTTCCAACAATGCTTAAACCCAGGGAATAACAGTTTTATTCACGCTAACGGTCCGTTACATATTGTGACGGTTCTGAGTTGCGTGTTTGTCTGCATTGTGCTGATGTTCTGATTGGGTGCTCAGGAGAAGGGGGCGGGCCTTGAAAAAGGATATCCGGTTAGAGATGTGGGGAAGTTCATGTTCGTTGTGTTATAGCATTCGACAATGTGTGTCCGCGATTAATAAAAGAGAGTTCATCAAAACAACCTGTGTGGTGCTTGGACACATAGAAACAGGGTTGCTACATTTGGTGTCAGAAGTAAAACGACAACTGGACAGAACGAAGGACGTGACTTTGCCACACTCACTGCCTGTCGCCTAGCATTAGCGCATGAGGCGAACTGCTTGAGCTAACGATAGTGATGGCGTCCGGTACAAAGCCAGAGATAAAGAAGGAGGATCCTGACATGAGTCCCTGGGGGCATACGGATTGCCGCGGGACCACGCACGAGAACTCCGCCGGGTGATGGAGCAGAGATACACCATGAGTGAGTCCACGAGGAGGCTAGCAGCTGAAGCGAGGTTCGGCCCCGGTGAAACAGTCCACCCCGGCATCGCGGTGGGAGGAGACGAGCGGTGAGAGAGACGCCGGCGCACGCAGCACTGCTTTCAACGGGAAGACTCCGAATTACTCCGGTAAATCGAACTGGGAAGCGTTTCAAGCGCAATTTAAATTATTAGCACAGGCTACACATAGGTCAAGGGAGGTTAAAGCCCTGCAGCTGGCATTATGCCTTACGGAGGATGCGTTCTCATGCCTCCTCGTACTTAGCCCTGAAGAGAGACAGGACTATGAGGCTTTGACCGGAGCCCTGCAGAGACGTTTTGGACAGTGTTCGCAACCAGGCGTGCTTAGGTCTGAATTGTGCAATAGGCGCAGGCAACCGGGTGAGCCACTTCGCATGCTGGCTTGAATGCATTGAATGCCTTGCTAGGCGGGCCTACGCACACATGCCGCCGCCGGTCCAGAGTGAGCTGGCCAGAGACCAGTTCATTCAAGCGCTTTTGCCCAGGGAGCTACGTGTGCAGACACAACTAGCACGCCCCCAGACCGTACAGGACTCGCTGGGACTGGCCCTGGAGAGGGAAGCTGTGGGAGCGGTGCTGCCGGACTGCCGGTTGATTGATGTGGTTCCAGTGTCGAAAACTGCTGTTGAGGAGAATGCTGCGGAAATAAAGCCAGCGTGGGTCACGGACCTGACGGAACTGATCCGTGCTGCCACCCTCCAGCCCACTCGCAATTGCCTGCCTACACCACCTCGGCGCCGCGCCATGGTCTGCTGGGGGTGTGGCCAACCTGGCCATCTACGCCGTCAGTGCCCCACATTTTCTAGAGCCCAGGGAAACGACCGGGGGTCTGTATAAACGGGAAGATACGGACCCCTGACATGGTTACCCGACCAGCATCGACCCCCATCGGAGGAGCCCAACAGCACAGCCGGTGGAACAGGGCTTCACTCCCCCCAAAAGCAGACGCTGCCGTGGGTCCAGTGGTTGCGGTGGGTTGGACCTGTGCTGGGGGCTTTTGCCATGTCCCTATCACAGTGGAGGGGGTTGCATGCACGGCATTAGTGGATACGGGCTCCAATGCAACACTAGTCAGGCCCGACATTCTCCCAAGCAGTACAGTAGTACGAAAGACCTCAGTACAGCTACGGACGGTAACCGGGGATTTAGCCTCCATGAGAGGTAGGGCAAAGGTTAGCCTTAAATCGGGGGGTATCTGTGAGCTTTGAGGTATGGGTAGCTGAGGTGAAAGACCCCTGTATAATAGGTGTGGACTTTTTGAGAAGTGCGGGCTGCCTCATAGATCTGAGTGACAACACACTTAGTTTGCCTAGGGGCCCTAAGGTCATTATAGTCCCACCCCCACAACCCAGTGTGCCGCACCTACTGCCTGTTAGCACCTCAGAACCACATGTAACGCGCAGTACCAACCCTCCTCCGCATGCCCACCCGCATCCCACCACCGCTCCAACCCCAAACCCCTTTCAGATCCCTGCGAGGGAGGAGAGCGACCATCCCATCTCCCCGGCCACAGAGCAGACCGGCTGTCCGTGGTGAGGGAGATCTGGAGACAGAACAGTGAGGGGCTGACCGACCAGCAGCAGATGCAGCTGTGGCAGGTACTGATGGAGTTCAAGGACCTGTTTGTCCTCAATGAGGAGGAGGTAAGCCTGATGCACCTGGTTCAGCACGAGATAGACACCGGTGACGCACAACCGATCAAAATGCGTCCCCGGCATCTTCCCCTGGCCCGACAAGAGGCTGCAGACAAGGCGCTGGAGGAGATGCAGAAGGCTGGGATTGTCGAACCGTCAGAGAGCCCGTGGGCTGCAGCAGTGGTCATGGTCCCCAAAAAGAGCAGCTCCAGATAGAGGTTCTGCGTGGACTACAGGCCCCTCAACGGCGTGACCAAGAAAGACTCCTACCCCCTCCCTCAGATTGATGAGTCTTTGGACCTGGTGGTGGGCTCGACATGGTTCTCCTCGCTGGACCTGCGGAGTGGGTACTGGCAGGTGCCCCTCTCCCCGGTGGCTCGACCAAAAACGGCCTTCTATGCAGGTGGGGGTCTGTGGCAGTTCCGTGTCCTCAGCTTTGGTCTGTGCAACGCCCCCGCCACGTTCGAGTGCCTGATGGACAGGGTGCTAGCCGACATTCCTAGGCGGGAATGCCTTGTGTACCTGGATGATATCCTGGTCCATGGAAGCTCGTTCCAGGCGGCACTTGGAGCACTGCTGAAGGTGCTCCAGAGGGTGATGGCGGCTGGCCTCAAGTTACACCCAGACAAGTGTCACTTTTTGAGGAGGGAGGTGATATTTCTAGGACACAAGGTTGGCGTTGAGGGCGTTGGGACTGTCGAGGAAAAGATACAGGCAGTGAAAGACTGGCCAACACCTGCCGACCAGGCGAAGCTGAGGAGCTTCCTGGGCCTTGCTTCTTACTACAGGAAGTTTGTGCGTGGTTTCTCCTGCACAGCCGCCCCTCTGTATCGCCTTCTGCAGAAATATACGGACTTTTCATGGACAGAGGACTGTCAACAGGCCTTCACCTCTCTACAAGAGGCGCTGATAACAGCCTCTATCCTGGCCGCACCCGACCCCATCCTACCATTTGTGGTCGACACAGATGCCAGCAATGTTGGCATGGGCGCTGTCTTGGCTCAGGTAGGGCCAGATGGAGAGAGAGTGGTGGCGTATTTCAGCAAGTCCTTTAACAAAGCTGAGCAGCGCTATTGCGTCACGCTGCGAGAGTTGCTCGCTGTCGTGATGGCGATAAGACATTTTAAGTACTACCTGTGCGGCCGGCCCTTCACTGTCAGAACTGACCACGCCGCCCTCCAGTGGTTGATGTCCTTCAGGGAGCCGGAGGGACAGATCGCCCGCTGGTTGGAAGAACTCCAGTCGTACTCCTTCACAGTCGTGCACAGAGCCGGGGCCCGCCACACTAACGCGGACGCCCTGTCTCGCCGGCCCTGTGCATCTGGCGGTTGCTGCCATTGCGACCGGAGGGAGGCACGTGAAAGAGAACTGTGTGAGGAGGAGAGCTACAACTCGCACTGGGGCTGTCCGACCTCCCAGGCGCTGGAGGTGGTAGATGTGGCGGAATGGAGGACCCAGCAGGCTCAGGATGTGGACCTGGAGCCTGTACTGCAGTGGGTGGAGTCGGGGAGTCGACCCTCCTGGGAGGAGGTGACTGGCCGCACACCAGCAATCAAGGGACTGTGGGCCAAGTTTGATGCACTGCGTGTCAGAGACGGCATGCTACAGAGGGCGTGGAAGGAGCCGGCCACCGGAGAGGAGAGGTGGCAGGTTTTTGTTCCCAGGGCACTTAGGGAGGCAGTGCTCAAAACCGCTCATGGGACTGTGGGGGCGGGACATTTTGGGGTCTCTAAAACGCCTCAGACAGGGGTTTTATTGGAGACAGTTCAAAAGAGAAGTGGAGGACTTTTGTCGCTGCTGTGATGCATGCGCCGCACACAAGGGCCCCCTAGACCAGTCTCACGCTCAGCTACAGCAGCAGACAGCAGGGGCACCGATGGAGTGAGTGGCTGTAGACATTATGGGGCCCTTTCCTCGCTCCGACAAGGGGAACCGCTATGTACTTGTAGCAATGGACTATTTCACAAAATGGCCTGAGGCCTATGCCCTCCCTGACCAGGAGGCAGAGACAGTTGTTGACGCCCTGGTTGAGGGGATGTTCACAAGGTTTGGCGCTCCAGAGGTTATTCACAGTGATCAGGGGCGCAATATTGAGTCAACGGTGTTTGCCACCATGTGCAAGCGGCTGGGGATGCACAAAACCCGGACAACAGCCCTGCACCCTCAGAGTGATGGACTTGTTGAGAGGTTCAACCGAACCCTCGCGCAACAGCTCGCTATCCTCTCAGCTGAACACCAACGTGACTGGGACACACACATTCCACTTGTGTTGATGGCCTACAGGTCAGCGGTACAGGACTCCACATCCTGCACACCAGCCCTGCTCATGCTGGGGCGGGAGCTGCGAACGCCAGCAGAGATGGCATTTGGCAGACCCCCCGACACCCCTGCCGTGGCCCCTGGGAGAGAGTATGCCAGGAGGCTCCAGGACCGCCTGGAGTCTGCAGACGCCTTCGCGTGGGATCAGCTGGAGAGGGCTGGCATCAGACAGAAGAGGAATTATGATGTGAAGTCCAAGGGGCGGGACATTCAGGTTGGGGAGCTGGTGTGGGTGTACAGCCCCCGCATGAAGAAGGGACGGTGCCCTAAGTTGGACTGCCACTGGGTGGGCCCCTGTAGGGTGTTAGAAAGGATGGGGGAGGTGGTTTACCGAGTTCAACTGCCACCTAGAGGCAGAAAAGTGGCACTGCACAGGGACAGGCTTGCCCCTTACAGGGGTGGGGCTTCCCTCGCACCGGACTCCGAGCCCCCTTTCCCTGCCCCCCCGCAGCCCCCTGCTGCCACACCTGAGAGGAACCCGACCTCTCCAGACAGTTCGGCCGCTCCACAGCTGGGGCGGCGGCCGCGGAGGCGGGCTCCCCGCCGGTTTGATGACTTTGTTTGCCCCCTCGGGGTCGAGGGACTTTCTCGGGGGGGGGGGGGGGGGGGTGCAGTGTGACGGTTCTGAGTTGCGTGTTTGTCTGCATTGTGCTGATGTTCTGATTGGGTGCTCAGGAGAAGGGGCCTTGAAAAAGGATATCCGGTTAGAGATGTGGGAAAGTTCATGTTCGTTGTGTTATAGCGTTCGACAACGTGTGTCCGCGATTAATAAAAGAGAGTTCATCAAAACAACCTGTGTGGTGCTTGGACGCATAGAAACAGGGTTGCTACAATATTGTCGCATGTCAATGGCGTCATATGGCATTTACCCCCTAACCTCCAGGGAAACAAGCGAAAACAGCAGTCCAGTAGAGATGATATTTCAATATTGATCTAGCTTACTAAGATGGGCTACTTTGACAAGTTGCTCATGCAAGCCACCAAGCTAATACAATGTTTCCCACACACAGACTTTACTTGGCCGGGAATAAAATCCACACGGATGGCAGGAGAAAGTTTGACGGTGGTTTTATAGGTTTCGTGTGATAATAGTTGTGGTTCTGTAAAAACAAATACAGTAATGGTATTATTATTAGACACCACGGCGGACCAGATAAACAAACACAAACACTACTGACAGAGCCCCACTGATGTCTATAATATGAAATAGAAAGTATATAAATCACATAAGTCTATCAATGCTATTCATCGTATTCAGGGAACCGGAGTTACACATGAACTTGACTGCGGCCGAACTACAGTGTGTCGCGGCCGTATTAATAAACATGCACAGTTGAAAGTCCCGTGACCGTATGCATTGCAAAGACATCCATTAACTAACTAAGGCCCAAGATGTAGAACGTAAAATGAACCACAGTTACATACAGTACAAATTACTAAACCCAAAGACGATGGTGCCGACATTCGCGACCACGCATGCAATGTACTCGTTTTGGCAGGCATCACTAGACACACAGGACTCATACCGGTGATTAAGTATTTAGTCTCCCACGTCACATTGCTGTAATTTAGAGCGTGAATATCTGTTGAATATCCAATATCTTGTTCACAGGTTAGGGTTAGTTCAGGTATTTTTAGATATGGTCACATCTAGGTATTAGTTAGCTACGTGTTAATTCATAATGTTTTCATGAATTATTCTTGAGTTACTCATGAGATTAATAAACCATTAAAGAAAAACAAACCTGCGTCCCCCTAGGACTGTGGTCCTAAAACTGCATTCTTCGGTATTGTAGGAACATACTACTCAGGGGGGAGGTCATGCTCAAAACCCATTCACTCAGAAAAATGGGACCTCAGAAGGGAGGTCATGCTCAATCACGATTGGCTCCCAGAACTAAGATGCCTAAGGAGGGAGGACGGCACTTGGACCCATCCCCTATCGACCATCTTGTTGGTTGGTTTGACTCAGCTGAGATTTGCATCTCCATTACAACAGGGTTACTCGCTTGAAGGTATGACTTTAACTGACGAGTCGATGACACAACAACAATACACACACACACACACACACACTTATTGTAGCCTATTTAGTGTTTTAAAATATGAATATTAAATATTGTCCAATGTTCAGTCTTTATAACAATACTAATCTGAAAGATATCTGTCCCTTTTCAACGAGCTATTTTGTTTTGAAAGCGAATATCGTAAAACTAAATCACCACGATGTGCTTCTATCTAAACTTTCATTACCCTTTTTAATCAGGCTCATATGTTTTTTTATTCATAGGAACAAACAAATAATAACGAATCAAGCTGTTTGAGAACTGTTAGTATACTCTGCGTGCATGGTGATGCGTCTCAGTCACAAGAAAGCACTGTCAGGGGGCTCCGCTAGAGATTTTGGGCCCTATGAAAGAATATAATATTGTGCCCCCACCCTCCAACCTAAACCACCCACCATACTTAGCCTACTGCCATTGACCATTGATGTACGAATTTCAGAGGTACACGAGTGGCATCTCTCATTACTGTTGTTTCTGGCAAAAAGACATGCAAATTCTAAATCAGTTTTGAGGAATTCATTGAAATTCGGTGATATTTGAAATTTTGGTCAATATGTTTCCAAAGTTAGTCAAATGCCAGTAATGCCATAAATGTCACAGAAAAGACACAGACCTACTTCATACCTCGCTAATTCCTTTCACCACTAGGTGTCAGTATTTACAGACCTACCCTGGATGCAGCTAATAGATAAGTAAAAGAAAATGAGTGTGGCCTTGCTGCTGCAAACCTCCTTAGTAAACGGACTTCCCAGTTCATCCACTTCGTTTCCTTCATTTATTGATTCATATATATGTATTTACATAAACACACATATATATATATGTATATATATACTTATATGCTTCACAATTGTTTGATTTTAAAACTGAATGCTTGAAATATTATGGTTATGAATAAAAATAAATAATGTGTTTCATTTGATCTTTAGAGCCAAATTGAATAATTGTACATATGTTTTCATTGAATCAGGATGAAATGTTCTTTCAATCACACAACAATCCCAAATATAATACAAACTAGGACTGCAAGCAATCACACAAGGTATTCACAAACCACACACTGCCGACCCCATCGACCACCATTTCCAAGCAATTCATGGGGGCACGTCATGACTCCAAAATGCAACTATGCCTCCGACAGGGGAGGGTCTTTGTTATTCAGCACTGGGTCTTTTTTTACTCCCAAAAACACAAACGCGCGCTTGCGCACACACACACACACACACACTCACACAGACATAAACACACAAAGACACACCACACACACACACACACACACACACACACACACACACACACACACACACACACACACACACACACACACACACACACACACACACACAGACACTGGTTTAAGAGTAGATGCCGTTTATGTGTGATTTTGTGCCATCTGCAGCTGAAGTGGGGCATTACGTTTAAGAGCAATTACTGTAATTTACATTGTGACGTCATGGAATGAGATATCAAGACAAAACATTTTACACGCTAAGGGAGGTGTCCTCTATGTGCACGGCAAGTCTCCAGCTTCGGATTTATTCAAATTGGCACTGTGACGCACATTATGGGTCCAAGAGGCAAAAATGTTCAGCATGCTAAGCATGACAAGGCAAGTACACCACATTTCAGAATTGTAAATATATCAGGGCAGACGTCCTGATCATTAAACTTCGACCATGAATTATAGCGTCCCCTATGATAAAGAGACCTGCTCTTCCGGGATACAAATATGGTGGATAAATTGCACAACTTTTTACCATTCCACCGCTGAGATATGGGCGCTCCAAAATAAAAATAAGAAGAATCCCGACACTAACAATAGGCAGTAATAATAGCACAATAGACACTAATAATATGTTGTATTCAGAAATAGTACTTACTCCCAATGCACCGTTCTCCAAGATTCTATGGGCATAGGATCATCTATGGGCATAGGCATAGGCATAAATAATAATTACACAAAGCAAACATGGTTTGAAAACTGTCAAATCGAATACAAGTTGCTTCATTGCTATTGTAATTTAGTTATACATTCATTGTGATAGACTGATGAGAGATAACCTGGTAATTTATCAGTTGAACGACCTGTTAACACCAAACAAAAATATAGAATTAGACTTTTTAGAAATGTTCAGCGTGACTATAACCAAAACCTTTCGTTTTTATGTATATTTTTTCACTCACCGTTCCCCATTTTGATATCGTGTATCGTCTAGTGTGGAAAAACGTGTGGCGTTGAGTCAACAGCACATGAACAGTAATAGTTACTTATCTGTTTTTGCCAATTCACTTTCACTTATACCACTGAAAATAACCGCTGATTTACGGGAAACAATGTGACATGTGTTTCCTGTAAGTCAGCTGACTTTAAATACGTACGAGTGAACACTCTTCACTCGGAATTATTCAGTCTATAAAGCATATAGACTTTGAGAGAGTGAGAGAATCACGCCTATTGAGAAAAAAGAGAGATGAGACATAAACTGACCACAACCAGATATATCAAACCATGCCCGTAATCAGCTATGAGGTCACCGAGTTCCAGACCACGGTAATTTGATTAGAGCTAAATATACAATTGGAAACTAAATACAACTGTATAAAAAAATCAGCAGTTGAGAACTTCTCCGAGACCAGTGCATGCTTAATTCAGTTTAGAATTGTGTCTGCCGTGTTTGACATCTAGCCCCCCCCCCCCCCCCCCCCCCCCCCAACAACCCACCAACAAAACTGAACCCCGCAACTGAAGACGCCACCTCCTTTTTGCAAGCAAAAAGTGAATAATAAAGTTGTTTTGAATTTGAATATATGATACGTATCAACGTTTAAATTAATAAGTGCAGGGTGCATAAGAATTGTAACCAGAAAGATTAAGTGGATTCCATTTAGGGCTCTCTAAATCAAAGCAATAACAAAAGTCTTAGTTTGATAACATCGTTTCTGGTGAAAATCGATCTGACACGACTCCGCAGCAGTTCACGGGCGAGGTAATGTCATTGCATTATAATGAAATAGCCGCAACTAACGTCAGTCAAAGTAACGTTAGCCTGCTAAGTTTACATGAGTCGATTACGCAAACAGCTATAGATAACCTTATATGGAGAATAACATCGTGGGCCAAGTTAGCTCAGCACTGTTATCCGTGGTCAAAACAATCATACTAAAAATAACGTTTTCAGCGTGTTGAACGTTGTTATAACTTTATATCGTACATCGATATTAAAATGTCACATCACTAAATAAGTTATGTAGCCTTCACAGTTATCACCGTGTTGGAAAGCTACGTTTGAAATTAAGCACAGCTGGTGCAGCAGGCTGCCTTGCTAATTATGTATAACGTCTCCAACATTGGAAGTCATTGCCATATTCATGGTCTTAAACCAAACATTTGTTGTAATTTCATAAGCACAAAAGCATTGTAATAAACCACAGTATGTATAGTGACACACACAAAGGATGCAACACTTAGTATTTACATAATGAAGACTGTTTAACTTATAAATTGCTAAATGATTTCCGCACTCAACATTAATAAGTAAAAGTACTAACGTGAGCTGAAACACATGATAGCTTTCAATGTAGCCACATACATATTGTCAGCTGATCATGTCCACTGTATCTCAAGATTTTTGTAAGTGCTTCTGTTATGTGAATACTGTATGTTGCAGGAAGACTGATAGCTCCTCATTGGATGTATCAATGGCAACTGTTGATGATACCTAGAGTCCCCCCTATAGCAGGGGGCAAGACCTATTACAGGGAAACACAAGAGAGATGGCCACAGGAAAAAGGAAAGGGACAGAAAGAGCAAGCGGTGCGGCAAGAGGCAAACTAGTGGATAGAGGAAGAGGGACGGCATCAGCAAAAAATATATATATAAGTGCAGCTCGTTCAGTTAACTGTTGATTTTGGGACACCGGGGTTCGGAGGAACGAGGTTGTAGTTTACGTTCAGCTCTTGTCACAACCAACACCACGTACCTTTTATATAACATCACCTTTCATGTAGGTCCTGTGATTCTATTTGTGACATGGAAAGATCTTCAATTCCAGGCTCCAGAAAACAGTGGAGAAGTGATATTCTAATAATTCAGTATTCCTTGCCTATCTGATGGTGAGTCACTGGATGGTGCTATGGTGGAGGCTGCTAGGAATAAAGGATTTGAACAGGCTTTAGAGGTCTCTTGCTAGGAGTTGACGTGGATGGTCCTGTTTGGTAACTACAATGTGAAGTAAATGTTTTTATTTATTTAGCATGTGCCACGAACGGATAACAAAAATGAAGGCAGGGGATACTTGCAAACTAACGGACAACAGTTAATAACATGCCTCGGTGAAATCGCAGTATTTCCTTACACCAAACACAAACACTGAATATAGTCATGGTTTATGAACGTTATAGATCGCTAACGCTCAATCCGAGATTGGCTTTAGCAAGTAGTAGTTTGTTACTTCTAACAATTTGCAAAGATAGAAGAAGTAACCATATGAAACCATTGTATTTTGTTATGTTACCCCGTTTGTATCACCACCCACCGTTTGTCTGGATGCATATCATATGAATGACTAAAATCCGCACAGGATCATGAGAAGTGCAAAACGCGTGTTTATTTACTTATGTATCGATCACAGTGATTGATAGGCTACATACGGTTACAATGTTATAAAATATAACATTCAGATAATCACACCAACAAAGCTAATTCCCCAGCCCAATTATATATATTTGTAGCGGTCGGAGTGATTGCCGCCGCCTTGTAGGGGTAACACAGTACTTAGTCTGGGGGGAACTGAGTGAGACGGGATCTAGGTCCCTCACACCCAATGCCTATGGCCTCAGTGTCCAAATAAATGAGCAGGTTGTCCACTTAGCAGCCTGGACTAGCATCATCTTCTTAGGAAGAGTAAAGCGGGATTCAGATCATATGGTGGCCCTCTGAAATGTGTGCAGGGTATATAGTGTCAAGTAATGTTGATTCATCGGTGTCCAGATATATTAGAAGGTATGGGGCGTAAGGGATGTTACTCTTTATTAATCACATTCTATATAAACCTAAGCATTGTTTTATCATAACTATAGGCGCGCTTAAAAGTAATACACTGGTCATGCATCAATGTATGTTTTACTATAACACTGTGCAACCCTATGGGAAGCTATAACAAATAACCAATGAACACTGTATGTTTTACTGTATACCCATCTGTATGTCATACTGCGTAACCATACATACTATAAGTAATGCACTAGCTACAATGCTGAAGCACTCGGGAGTATCTTATAAAATGAAGAAACACTTTATGATACGAGAAGTACATGTACTGCATTCAATGTTAGTAAGCCCGGTTGGCATGTGCAAACTATTCTATGTCTACAGATAGTATAACACAGTTAACTAAGGGTACATGGGCTCATCATTCAGGTCTGGTGTGACTTACTGATTTATGTTTTATGTATTATGGCATACGTGGGGTGTTGTTATTGTTTGGAACATAACTTAATTGGTTTACTTGGGAAAGTTGGCCTTGCCTGTGAGGGTTTGATGAGTACTGATAAGATCACCAAAATAACGAGTAGATTAGCTGACATCAGCAGAAAAACACCAGCTGCGGTTTGTGTAAGGACAAAATGGAGGATAGCATAGGTGAGGTCAGCATAACTAAGTTACGACAGCACAACGAATAAATCCATAAAAGGGCAAAACCATATCTGCTCCAATAGAAGGGCGTAAAATGGGCAAAGCCATACGCTCTATAAAACAGCCTGACCGGGGTAGGAATAAAAGGACTCCTAGCCACGGCGGCTCCGTGCCGGACGGCCATGCCGGCCGGCCACCTAAAGTCCGGAGAAGAAGAAATACTAAAAAGACTTAGAAAGATTTCAGAAAATAGGAGAAGAGAGTTTCTTCTCAAAACTTCTATCAGCCGCGCATTTTTACCAGAAGCTAGCCTTGACCGCCCACCCTCCGAAGAGAGGATTCCTCCCTTAGCCCTAAGAAGCTATGAAGGCTTACAGCTGCGGGCCCACCGAAGAATTACGGACAGAAAAAACTAATATAACTTTTTCTTCCATGTTCCAAAAAGGGATTTTTTCCCTTTTCACCCCTGCAACTAATACGGCTCCTCATCTCAAGTAAGCAACATGTGTGATCGTTGTTTTACCCTTTTCTTTGAATTACTTATAGAAAGCATCCTTTTTTATTATTCTATTTTTTCCCTTTTACTTTTTATTGAGGGTATTTTTAGCTTTATGCAAGGTTCCCCCCTGTAATCTGCACGCTTATCAACTAATAAAATCATTTTAACCATTTTTCATCGGACAACGCCCTCTTCTTTCGGACAACGGTAGAGACGGAACAAGCATCGTGATTCTAAGAGGTTACTTAGTCCTCATAAATAAAACATATCCTTAGAGTTATTTTTCCAAACTCTTAAATAATCCCAGCAAACTTCCAAGTGCACGGATCCCAGAGGAGAGCTACTACACAGACGCGGCCGGCAGCCACGGTCCTGGCCAGGGTTATGCCCAGGGGTAGGGCGTCGGAGCAAGCGGGATAGGTGTCTGGTATAGAGTAGTTAGGGGCTGGGCGAATCTCCTCACCAGCTTGTTCACAACCGTTACTGGACAACAAGCTTCACATAATGACGGATCTAACAATAGGAAATGCTGAGTGAACCCGACACTGCCCCTGCTTTACGTAAACCTAGCTTAACAGGGGAGGCGCCCCTACCCCCAGGTAAGTAATATATATGAATATATGGAACATGAAATAAAATCCCTTGTTTGCATTTAGAAATAATCACCTTTGTTTACTGTGCGAGTTCACTGTTAACAATCATTAATGAACACAACCCTTTTCATGTAGAGATAACATACATCATACAAAACAAGCATGCTATTGTGTTCACTGACACTGTTCAGACTACTTAAGACCACAAAGTTAACCTTACACACAGGCCATAACTCTTCTCAAAAATATGATTACCTCATGACAGGCATATAACATGAAACCATTCTCATTGTTAACTTCAACAGTGATTAAACAAAGAAAAAAAACGTTCCTTTCCAGTGCAATGAGTGTACACGTGTGTGTGTAAGAGCACAAGCGCAGCGTCAGTTGGTCCAGTTCACAGCTCGGTTCTGACTGCTCACAGTATCTTGTGTCGTCAGTGTTAATAGGCAAGGGAAGGGTGGCGGTAGCGTTCTAACACAGCAGTCCCCGATATCGATAGTTATGTTATTATAACTCTAGTTCTATGATTGTAGGCGTAGCCGTCTAGGCTTCGCCTTATGGGCTTGTCCCGTGCGCGCACTCGCGTGCACTGAAAGATTTTCAGCAATGCACCAATCAACGTGGACACAGCCCACACTTCCCACGACACCGTGTATATAACGCGGCGCACAGCTGTGTTCGTCCTCCCAGCTATTCTTTCAGCATTTGGAGGGTAGAGCAGGTGGGAAACTAGACGGCTACGCCTACAATCATAGAACTAGAGTTATAATAACATAACTATCGTTCTATTTCATGTAGGCTACGCCGTCTAGGCTTCGCCTTATGGGCTAAGGTGAAGCTGCGAGCGGAGCCCGAAAAATGTACTCCTGCTGGACCCAAGTCACAAAAATAAAGACCTACGTCACAGGGCACATCAAACTCAATAAGCCGAAGATGTGCAAAACACAACAGCTAAATAAGAAACCCTGAATTCTCTTAAAAACACGCAAAGCGATGATAAAGAGAATAGAGTGAGTCTGTAACTCTGACTCAACCCGTATTTCAATGAACATGAAAAAGGGGGAATGCAGAGCAACAAGGCTTCTCCTACGTCCGCTACCATAGGGGCGGAGCTAGGAAGAAAACCAAGCTACCAATAGCAACGAGCAACAAGGCCCTTCCTACCTACGCTCAAAGAGGCGAATGGAGGAAACCTGTTGTGCAATGTTTAATAATAGAGGGCAGGATATAAAACGCAGGTTACGAACCGTAATCAGAGTAATAATAACCTGTCACTCCTGAGCTCAGTACCCACGCTGGAACACCACCGGGTGACAGCGGAGAGAGAATGAAGCTGAGAGACATCACGAGCGTAACAGGCTCTGATGAACGATAAACCAATATCTAATTCGTAGAGAGGGAGCCACACTCCAACACAGAGTGGCCGAGTGAGCCCCTGGACATGTCCGACATGTAGGAACGAATAAAAAGAATCGGGGGAAGACCATGACGCAGCTGCGCAAATGTCTTCTACCGAAATTCCCTTGAATAGGGCCAACGAAGCGGCCATACCTCGTGCAGAGTGAGCTCTAACACCCAAAGGTGATGCTAAGCCCTGCAGAGTGTAGGCCAAGCAGACACCCTCACATATCCAGCGGGGCAGACGCTATTTAGAAAGAGCAGCGTGACACACAAACTGTTGTGTGGAGCGAAACTCAGCTGATCGTTTCACGTACATAGCCAATGCCCGCACTGGGCACAGGAGATGCCACTCTGTATCCGCTTCACTAGTATGAGGCGGGGGGTGAAAAGCCTTAAGCACAATATCTCTCGACCGAAAATAACTGAATATGTTCTTGGGGAGGGACGCAGGATTGGGTCTAAGCAGCGCGAAGGAGCAGTCCTCGTTCAATAACAAGCAGCTCGGGCTGACAGACAGTGCGGCCAACTCACCGACACGTTTGGCAGAAACCAAAACCAATAAGAGCGCCGTTTTAAAGGAAATAACATCCAAAGGGGCTTGAGACAGAGGCTCGAAAGGGTCCTTGGATAAACCCCGCAACACGGTGGGAAGATCCCAAGCTACATGAGAAAACAGGTTTAACACGTCTAACCCCACGCAAGAATCTCTTGACTAGTGGGTGACTGAAAACCGGTTTTCCGTCATATCCTGCGTGGCCAGCCGAAACGGCTGCCGCATAGACTTTGACAGTAAACACTGAAGGAACCCAAGCACGCTTCCCACCTCACAGAGAGATGGGATAACGTGGTTGAGGTCACACCACGTAGAGAAAGCGCCCCACATCGCCGCGTAAAGGGAGGAAGTGGAAGGCGCGCGAGCACTCTGAATAGTGTTGATAACTGATGCTGGCAGACCTCTGCCTTGCAGAAACAACCTCTCAGAAGCCAAACCAACAACCGACCCGTCACATCGGGCGGGTGGTGCACCGTCCCGTGAGCCTGTGAAAACGCGTCCGGTCTGATCGGTACCGGCCACGGCTCCGTGCAAAAGAGCACCGCTAGCTCTGGGAACCACAGAGCTGAGCGGAGCTAATGGACCCTGGATAAGGCCCGCCCTTTCTCTGTCAGGAACAGAGGTGAAGGACAGCCACATGGCTTGATGACATGGTCGCCCGCGCCATCTGACGTCCGGCAGTAACCGCCACCGGCTGGCAAAGCTGGATGATAGCGCCGGAGAATCTAGTGACCTTCTCCACGTCGTTCTGCCCGAACGAATCCATGTCAACTGTCATGGCCGACAGGGCAGAGGAAAATAGGGCAATGTTATTCACAGCCGCCGCAGCTTGTGAGGCGCAGACAAAAGATCTGTCCCCCAAGGCATCGAGCTGCTTGAGAAGGCGGTCGGGGGGCAGCGGCTTCTCGTTCCGACGCCATCCGGCGCCCGGACAGAGGAGCGCTGCCATAGGAGGCTCCAGGCGTATCCCCCTCGCCTGTGTGGCGGACCACCCCTCCACCCTGGTGAAAACGGTGAACACCGTCAGCCGCCGTCGTAAGATACCGCTGGACGGGTGGGAACAGAGGGCATAGGGTAGGCCGTCTGGTTGACGAAAGAGGTCTAAAATAGTCTATAGTCTAGCATATCATCCAGTTCCGGCGGTGGAGGTGGCATGGCGATGCCCTTGATGGCCGCTGCCTCGCCCATGATTTCGCCGAACAGGTCGGCGAAAAGGTGCGGCTTCTCCGGGGGCAAAACCCCCGAAGGCCGTGAAGAAGTACCCGACGCGAAGTCCACGTCGAGGTCGTAGTCCTCCTCCTCCTCCGGTGCTGCCACGTCATCGAAAATATCGACGGCGTCCGCAAGTTCCACCGACGGGGGAAAGAAAGGTGCCTCGAGAGGAGCACCTCTTGAGGTAGGGTGGTACAGCCGGCGCAGGAACCGGAGCCCGAAAAGGCTGCCATGGCGAGACAACGGAGGCACATCACGTGCCCGTCGTACGGAGAGTGGATAGCCGGGCAAGAGGAGCAGAGAGGCCCTGAAAGGGGCCGTAACTCCGCTGGCAACGCCACGCCGCTGCTGCATGAATTCATCACGGTTAATTCAGATTTTAGTTTAGTGCAAATGCTGAAAGAAAAAAGAGGACGAACACAGCTGTGCGCCGCGTTATATACACGGTGTCGTGGGAAGTGTGGGCTGTGCCCACGTTGATTGGTGCATTGCTGAAAATCTTTCAGTGCACGCGAGTGCGCGCACGGGACAAGCCCATAAGGCGAAGCCTAGACGGCGTAGCCTACATGAAATAGAACCACGACGTTCAAACTAGCTCGTACTACACCAAACTCTTGTAAAGTTAACTGTAGCACTTCTAGCTACCTAGACCAGTGGTTCCCAACCTGGGAATCAATCCTAACCTCTCTCAGGGGGGCGCCAAAGAGCACAGGGGCTCTTTCTCTGGTTTGAGGTTGAGGAAAAAAAAATTATGTGCACATTAAAGAATTATGATAATACACCAGAATAGATCATGTATACAAAAGTCTGTATAAAAACTATATTTGTTGTATATAGAAAAAGTATATATAATATAAAATTGTGGGCAGGCTACTTAGTAGGTCAAACCTCCGTGACCTCTTAACCTGTGACCCTTGCTGTCATCAGGTCAGGTGCTAGCTGCTGCTATCATACTTGTTTTTCCTGCCGCCACGGCATTATTTTATGAACGAAACATGGCGGAGAAACGTAAAAGTGCTGATGATTGATGCTCTGTATCAAAAAAGAAAGTAAGGCTATATCTTGGGGGTTACCTCAACTTCGGTTTTATGGAAGGACAGGACAAGTTTCGGCCAGAATGTGTCATTTGTGGCGAGAAGCTAGCTAATGACAGCATGAAGCCAAGCAAAATGAAATGACACCAAGAAACAAAACACCAGGAGACTGTTGGTGAAGGCCAGGACTTTTTTGAGAGGAAAAAGCAACATGCACTATCAAAAAGATCAACGGACATCAGAAAAGCATTTGAAAGAGCTGGCAGTGATTTACACAGAGCCACGGAGTGTTCATTTGAGTGATCGCTATTAATTGCCAAGGCTAAAAAGCCACACACTATTGGAGAGCAGCTAATCAAACCCGCCTGCATCGTTTATGTGCAATATATTCACTTGAAACAAGACATTCTTATGTCTACCAATCTAACCACAACAACAACAGGACAATATATTTGTATGGCTGTTGACTCTTACCTCTCATCAAACAACCAGAAACAACTCATCAAACAACTACGAGAATCTTGTTGCATGCTGCACTGATGGCGCTGCAGCGATGATGGGAAAAAACAATTTAACAGCAGATTGAAGGAAAAAGCCCCGGGATGTGCAATTTTTCACTGTATGTTACATCGCCATGCCTTAGCCAGTAAAAAACGTTCAGAAGACCTCAGTGACAACTGTTGTTAAAGTTGTAAACTTCATCAAAGCTCGCCCTACGAACAAGAGACTGTTTGCCCAGCTGTGTGAGGATGAAGCGCATCAAACACTGCTGTTACACACAGAGGTACGTTGGTTGTCGCGTGGACAAGTGCTTGTGCGTTTTATGGAACTGCAGGAAAAAGGAATTCTTGCAAGATCACAATCGACAACTGTGCGAACAGCTGACTGACGCATTCTGGATCAAAACGGCATACCTAGCAGACATATTTGCTCTCTATAATGAGACAAACAAGCGGATGCAAGGCCCCGAATCAAACGTTATGCAGTACAAAGACGCTCTCAGCGCTTTTGTGCGCAAAATGGAATACAGAGTTGGGAAAATGTCAAAAGGAGAGCTGCAACAATTTCCACTGCTGATGAAACAGTCTGGTGGCACTGTGCGTGCGTCTTTACGCACTGAGTTTACCCGACACATGAACTTGCTCCAGGAGGAAATTAAGTCCCGTTTTGCTGATGTTGACGAGTACTTATCAAAAGAGTCGTGGGTGATGGACCCCTACATTTCCAGCATGGAGGAAGTGGAATATATCGGCTGTGAAGATGAGCTTGCTGAACTTCAAGCTGATTCTGCGTCAAATAAATATTTCCAGGAGAACGGATACAAAAGGTTTTGGATCGTCAAAGGACACGCTGTTGCACCAAGACTGGCCAAACACGCAATTACAAGGATTATTCTCCCATTCAGCACCACATATCTGTCTGAGACGGCAGTCAGCGCCCTTGTAACAATAAAAACAAAGGCCCGTAACAGGCTCGATGTACACCAGGACTTTAAGCTGGCTGTCACTAACCTCACACCGGACATTCCATCCCTAGTCAGAGGTATGCAAGTCCAAGGTGGCCATTAGTTCATGAACGAACAGGATGACACAGAGTAAAACATGTTCATAAGAGTTTAATAAGTTATTGATTATTAGTGTTACATTAGAGCCAAATTAACACATATTGTACATCATGATTAACAGGTTTATCATGATGTACATTTGCATAAAAACATAAGAAAGACTGATTGTTGTTGTTACTGAGCCAAATTCATTCTTAATAGCTTTGTCAAAACCACATGAAGTGCATGTGCATTTCAAAACTGCCCGTTTCAGTTATATGTTCTGAGGGAGATCTTGGACAGATGTGCTGATTAATCACATAGCCACTATTCTGATAATGACTTATTATTATTTTGGTAAGGATGTGTGTGAAAAGGCATCCTGTGTTGAGTTGTTAAAAGATAGAAATGAAAAAGGAGACATTTACCAAAGGTTAAGGGCCTAAGAATGGAAACAAGCATACTTGTTTTTTTGTTTTTATTCAATAAAGTTGACTTGGAAGTAATTACTTAGTGTGTGTGTGTGTGTGTGTGTGTGTGTGTGTGTGTGTGTGTGTGTGTGTGTGTGTGTGTGTGTGTGTGTGTGTGTGTGTGTGTGTGTTCCGGCAGTTGGGGGGGCTCAGCGTTTCTTAGACATAAGTAGGGGGGGCGCAAAGGAAAAGAGGTTGGGAACCACTGACCTAGACGATATGAACACCAGCACTAGACTCACACTTGAGTGCTCTTCCAGCTGTCCCCCTCCGTGTAGCTAGTCTGTGTCTGTGCGTCGCTTTGCAGCTCGGTTAGAAACTAAAGCTAACACTCCCGTTGGTTCACTGGAGCTCGGTGTTGTTGCTCACACAAGCAACGTAAGCGGGAGACCTAAACGTAACCGCGTTACGGACTTTAAGACACGTTATATGACCACTTGATAACTCTTAAAGTATGACTTTAGCGCAGTGCAGCTCCACACCGCTACCGTTCGGTCCTAGCGGCTCGTTCCTCTCTCTCAGACTCTCACTCTCCTCCAGCACCCCCCTCCTGCGCGTTCACCTCAGCTCCACTCTTAAAAGGGCCAGCAACTATTTGTACCTGCTACATATTACAAAGGGACGTTATACTTTATTTAACGGTAGTGAGGTGAAACTCTTCAAAAAATTGCGAGTCATACAAATACGTTATTCGTTGTAATTCATAAAAACACGAGGATTATCGTTATTATGACTAACTGAATTGTGCTGTCATATAATACTGTTACACTATTAACATTGAGGATAGTTACTATTTTCCAACAGTATCATCAAAATAATATAAAGCATGCTATTATTACTGTTAGTACTATTATTCCGATCACGCGAGCCAAATGGTGCTTACCTGTCTGGTAGAACACATGCGAGATTGGCGTTTCTCTATAGTCCTTGCTCCTCGCGAAGCTCTCCATCTTGGGAATGCCGCACCAATATTTACTCTCGTAGGCTCTCTCTCTTGTCAGATAATCTTCTTGGGTCATTAGATTCACCCGTATGTTTGCGCTTTACATGGACAGCTTCGGCAACAGAAATCACGGCAAACTGGACTGAATAATCGTGTTCCATCATGACTTAGCAATAAAAACAAAATGAATGAAAAAAACAACAGAGTGGATGCTATCTAGTTAGCCGACTTCCTTCCTCACTTGTGATGTATTAACGGAAATGATGCCGTTAATACTCGACAAAATTGCCCGGGACGTTTCCATTTTAAAAGTATAGATTTCCCTGAGCTTAGCAATGGTTGGAAACATTTGGGATAAAGTAAGTACACAAGAAAAGAAAAATATACAACATAGGTCTAGTTGCTTTTATATATTTTAATGCCGAAATCTTACATATTGGGCCTTTAACATTGTCATGCTACTGCTGTTGCTGGTCTCTAAATGGCTCTGGCTATAGTTTAAGTTTCCACGTCACAACATTTTATTTTGCATCAAGCCTGATTTGGGTGTTTGTTGAACTGATAGCCTGAGCATAAATAACAAATGGTAGTACCTGGAATTGTGATTTTAATATTTGCTATAATGCTGTATTTTAATATATTGATATTTCCTTTATTAAATTATGTTGTATTTAAATATATTACCCACAGGAAGCTTGGATCTTTCATGTCCTGTTTGAGTGTTTGTAGGACAGCGATTCTGGGCAGCTGTAAAACAATAAACATTTATTAGTTTACCATAATTGCATTCAATTTAACCATTGCATTCAAGTTGACCTTGGTTGATTTATAAATTACATAAAATCTGTTTAACTTTATTTGTATATTCTACAACAGGAAGAAACTAATTCATATGCCACTGTTTTTTCCCGTATTTTACTTGTGGCACATTATTATCCTTGGCTAACTTTGATATTGTTAAGAGCCCAGCAAGCATTGTCATTTGGGCAATGCAGGACAGCGTCAGGCAGGCTTATTGTTCAGTAGGTTTTGGGCCTTTGTGTTTTGTTCTTTTTACGTTAAGTGTTATTGTGGATTTGATTTGATACATCCTAAGTTTGATTTATTTTCCTCTTATCCAAGATTTGATGGTTGTGTTGGTTGCATGCCCCAGGTAGGCAGGCTACTGTGCCCTCCCTGTGTTAACATTAGATACTGTGTAAATAAAGTATTATCACATTATTGCATGTTCCCTACAATAATCCAAGATAAAAACTGTGATGTTGATGAGACGCTTCATAGCATGTGCGAGGGTGTGAATGTGCGTTATTACATCCGCCTCCAGGTCCTACTCTGGACCCATACCTGTTTCGGGGATCCCTCACTCCCACTTGTGAGGGTGGCGTTGTCAGGCATCTATTAATGTGTTATATGGTAATAACCTATTACACACCTATTACATGGTAATAATGAGGAAATGAGTTATCACCAATTCCCATTTAGGCCACAAAATATTTTACACAGTAAAAAATAAATAAAGGTATGGGAATCACCATTGCGGATGGCGTCTTTCTCTAGGACAGATAAACGTAAGAATTTGTTGGAAACACTGCGTTAGTTTAGTGGCTGGAGTGAGCCAATTGTTTGAATAGCTAGATCACTATTGAAATATATCTACTGGATTATTGTTTTTGCGTGTTTTCCCGGAAGTTAGGGGGTAAAGGGCATATGACTCCGTTGACATGCATCCAAATGTACTGGACCTTTACATGAATAAAACGTAAGATTTCTTTGGGTTTGAACATTATTGTAAACAATTGGGTTAAAGCAAGTACACAACATAAACAATATATAACAGGTCTAGTCATTTTTAGATAATTTAATGGGAAATGTTAATGATACCTTTAGTCAAGTACATGTGTTCTGTTTATCTTTTTTTGTTTGTTGACATTTTAGGTTTTGCCAGGTGTTACGACCCCAATTGGTATCCAGGGGTATTTTGGGAGTAACAAAGAATATTTTTCCGGGGGACAAGGAGGAGTCTCAGACAGAGGTAAAGGTTAACAAAAAGGTTTATTAAGGTAACGAAAAACCACTTTCCCAAAAGGGGAAAACACAAAGGGAAACAACTACTGGTCAACAAAACTACAACTAAACACTAATTAACCAAAATAGCTCACTCTACCAGTTCAACGAGATAAGAAACAACACTTCATCAACTAGTTCCCACACATGCAGCACGTTATCTGCAGAATGGCCCACTGGCTCCCGTGCTCTGGTCCGCTCCCAGCTTATATAGCCCTATTCTGAGCAGGTGCACTCCATTTGCCTGATTGCTTGAGTGCTGAAGGAGGAGGGACAAACAGTAGGCTGGGGAGAGAACACAGTTAGTCACACAAAAACACACTACGTCCGTAACACTCCCCCCCATAAGAGCAAACGGGTAGTTTGCAACATTAGAGCAACCACTACTCTAACTGTCACATCACAGGGGAAGTCGCACACTCACTTCCCCACCGTCACATAAGATGGTCTGTTACCTGTACATCTGGTGCTAAAAATGTACGAATCGGTAACCTGCAGTCAGACCACCTTACCCACGGGACAGTGCGTCCGCCACAATGTTGTCCGTCCCCTTCTTGTGCCGGATCTCTAGGTGGTAACCCTGCACTAACAAAGCCCAACGCATTAACCTCTGGTTATGGTTGTACATCTGGGCTAAGAACACGAGAGGGTTATGGTCAGTGTACACAATCACTGGCGAGGAACTGGAACCAACATACACCTCGAAATGCTGCAACGCAAGTAGCATTGCCAAGGTCTCCTTCTCTATGGTGGAGTAGTTCAGCTGATGTCGTTTGAACTTAACTGAGAAGTAGCATACAGGATGGCATACCTCTCCCTCTCCATCCTGCAGTAGCACTGCACCGGCTCCAGAAGCACTGGCATCAACCTCTAACTTGAACGGAAGAGAGAAGTTAGGCGCAGCCAGGACAGGGGCGCTACAGAGAAGAGACTTTGCAGCAGTGAAGGCATGTTGACACTCGTCATTCCATGCAAAAGGCACAGCAGGGCTACACAACTTAGTGAGAGGTGCAACCACGACAGAGAAATTCCTACAAAAACAACGGTAGTACCCAGTCATACCCAAAAATCTACGAAGCTCACGTCGGGTCGTAGGAACCGGATAGGACAACACGGCAGTGACTTTAGCATCCACTGGACGGACCTGTCCATGACCTACCTGTTTCCCCAGGTATGTGATGGTAGCCTTACCAAATTCACACTTGGCAAGGTTTAGTGTCAAAGATGCCTCCACGAGCCGCTGGAACACCACGTTCAAGCTGGCTAAATGGTCAGCCCAGGTGTCAGAGTACACCACCACATCATCAAGATACACCTTGCAACAGGGAACATCCCCCAACACTAGGTGCATCAACCGCTGAAAAGTAGCGGGTGCATTTCTCATGCCAAAGGCCATTACTGTGTACTGTAGGAAATGGTCAGGTGTTACAAAAGCTGAAATATCCGAAGCCCGCGAGGTTAAAGGAACCTGCCAATATCCCTTTAACAGATCTAATTTCGTAATGAACACCGCTGGGCCAATGCTGTCTATACAATCTTCCATCCTAGGCAGTGGGAAGGAATCTGGTACAGTAACTGCATTGACACGGCGGAAATCCATACAAAAACGAGATGTGCCGTCAGATTTAGGAGCCAACAAACATGGTGAGCTCCAGGGGCTGCGACTGGGCTTAGCTAAACCATTTTCTAACAAATACTCTGCCTCTTTCCTCATGATCTCCCTTTTTGCCATAGGACAACGGTAAGCATGCTGCTTGATAGGGGCTGCAGTACCAACATCGACATCGTGATGTAACACAGTGGTGCATGATGGCACATCATGGAATAGAGTAGGACAGGAGTGCAGCAAATGGATTACATCTTTCTGCTGACAATCGGGAAGATAGGATAGATGTGTTCCTATTTCAGACATCAACTCTGAATTCAGTAGCCGTTGGCAATTGTAGCCAAACCATCATCAGACACAGTTTCCACACAAACCAACGAAGCAGAAATTGCTTCAGGAGCAACAGTATCCAAGATTACCTTCTGCTTTACTGGTACAGCCTCTCTGGAATGATAAGGCTGAAGCATGTTGATATGGCATAGCCGTGTTTTTCGTCTGCGCTCAGGGGTGTGGATGATGTAATCGGTGGTCGACACCTTACTCTCCACCACATACGGACCTGAGAAACGAGCTGTAAGAGCAGATCCAGGCAAGGGTAGTAGTACCAGAACTTGATCGCCTGGCCGAAACTGTCGTTCAACCGCTTTCCTGTCAAACCGTGTTTTCATACTCTCCTGGGAAGAGGAGAGTGCCTCTTTAGCCAACAAGGAGGCACGATGCAGAAGTTCCCTACACTTGGAGACAAAATCTAATACATTAGTCTCTTGAGTGGAATTTGACATAAACCGCTCCTTCAACACTTTAAGTGGACCACGCACATTATGACCAAACACCAGTTCAGCTGGGCTGAACCCGAGAGACTCCTGGGTAGCGTCACGAATAGCAAAGAGAACAAAGGGAAGCCCCTCATCCCAATCCTTCTCTGTATCGTGACAGTACTTCCGTAACATTGACTTCAAAGTCTGATGCCACCGCTCAAGTGCACCCTGTGACTCTGGATGATACGCACTAGACACTGAATGGGATATACCTAAGGACTGCAAAGTCTGTTTGAAGGTTTTGGAGAGGAAATTAGTTCCTTGATCCGTTTGAACCACTTTGGGTAAACCAAAGGTAGTAAAGAACTTAGTCAGCGCTTTTGTAATGGTTGGCGCTGTGATTTTCCGCAAGGGGATTGCCTCAGGAAAATGAGTGGTAACACACATCACAGTTAGCAAGAACTGATTACCAGACTTCGTCTTGGGCAGAGGGCCAACGCAATCCACAATTACCCGTGCGAAAGGCTCATTCAGATAGATCACTATACGCTCAGTCACACAGTTTTTAAACTCCTCCACCAACATCAGCTCACGCAGTAAAACATAATCCTTTGCCTTACATGATGCACACCATCGGTCAAAGAGGATCTCTTTCTCCCTAGCAAAGTCAATGTAATTCTGAGTCGTCGTCTTTCTAAGACTTCGAAAACGCTGTCTGTAAGCCTCTGGTACTAGCTCATACTGTTACGGTTACGGAACTAGGACCCAAACGCAAGACACGGAAAACCAACAGGGTGCGGGTTGAAAAAAGGTTTATTTAGTCCAAGGTACAGGCAAGGGCAAGGGCAAGGCAGGCGGGTAGTCCAGCAGGCAGTAGGCAGGCGGGGAGTCAGGCAGGCAGAGAGACGTAGTCAGGCGGGTGGTCGGGCAGGCGAGGTTCGGCAACGAGGAAGGCAGGAACTAGGAACAGGAACGGGGAGCGGGAGCAGAAACCGAGACAGGAACAGGAACGGGAGCGGAACCCGTAATAGGGACAGGAATGGGAGCGGAACCCGTAATAGGGACAGGAACGGGAGCGGAACCCGTAACAGGAACGAACGAACGAACGAACGAACGAAGATGGCGAGGACGAAGTTACCATGGGAGGTAAAACAACACACGAACTAGCACTGGCTCTGTGGGGAGCCAGTGCTTAAATACTGAGGCGGGTGATTAGTGATGAGCTGCAGGTGTGGGTAGACAGAGGGAGTGCACGTGGTGGCTAATTGACGGGAAAGTAAACAAAGAGCACATGGTGTAGTGGCACCGGCTGCCACTAGATGGTGGAGTTTGACAGAAACGGAGAGGGTCACATAACAGTACCCCCCCCCCCTCAACGGACGCCTCCAGGCGTACGCATGACAGGGGAGGGTGCTGGCGGTGGGAATCCCGGGTTAAGGAGGGGTCCAGGAAGCGACTCCAAAAAAAATAAAAATAAACAGGCTTGCTCCCCAGGACCGTAGCCCTCCCAGCCTACTGGAGACTGGTTTCGTCGGCCGCGACGACGCACATCCAGGAGGCGTCTGGCCGAGAACGCCGGGATGCTGTCAATCACCCGGGGAGGAGCCGGCGCTGGGAAGGGAGGAGACAGCTGACTAGGGGACCGGGGCCTTTTCCCGGCGGAGAACTGTGGGACCGGTAGCCGACACTTGCGGCCAGGAGGCCGTTGGGGCTTGGACCCAGCGGGCAACTGCTGCTGAGGCTGGGGCTCAGGGTCAGGAGGCAACTGCTGCTGGCGCTGGGGCGCAGGGCCAGAAGGGAACTGCTGCTGAGGCTCAGGAGGACACTGGGGCTGGAACTCGGGACCTGGAGACAACTGGGGCTTGGACTCGGGACCAGGAGACAACTGGGGCTTGGACTCGGGACCAGGAGACAACTGGGGCTTGGACTCGGGACCAGGAGACAACTGCTGCTGGCGCTGGGGTTCAGGACCAGGAGGCAGCTGGGGCTTCGGACCAGGAGGCAACAGCTGTTGGCGCTGGGGCTCAGGGCCAGGATACAGCTGGGGCTTGGGACTAGGAGGCAACTGGGGCTGGCGCTGGGGCTCAGGGCCAGGAGGGAACTGCTGCTGGCGCTGGGGCTCAGGATACAGCTGGGGCTTGAGACCAGGAGACAACTGGGGCTTGGACTCGGGACCAGGAGACAACTGGGGCTTGGACTCGGGACCAGGAGACCACTGGGGCTTGGACTCGGGACCAGGAGACAACTGGGTCTTGGACTCGGGACCAGGAGACAACTGGGTCTTGGACTCGGGACCAGGAGACAACTGGGGCTTGGACTCGGGACCAGGAGACAACTGGGGCTTGGACTCGGGACCAGGAGACAACTGGGGCTTGGACTCGGGACCAGGAGACAACTGGGGCTTGGACTCGGGACCAGGAGACAACTGCTGCTGGCGCTGGGGTTCAGGACCAGGAGGCAGCTGGGGCTTCAGACCAGGAGGCAACAGCTGTTGGCGCTGGGGCTCAGGGCCAGGATAAAGCTGGGGCTTGGGACTAGGAGGCAACTGGGGCTGGCTCTGGGGCTCAGGGCCAGAAGGGAACTGCTGCTGGCGCTGGGGCTCAGTGCCAGGATACAGCTGGGGCTTGGGACTAGGAGACAACTGGGGCTGGGGCTCAGGGCCAGGAGGAAGCTGCTGCTGGCGCTGGGGCTCAGGGCCAGGAGACAGCTGGGACTTGGGCCTTTTCGCGGGGGAGTCCAGCTGAACCGGTAGCCGGCGCTTGCGGCCAGGAGTTCGCTGGGGCTTGGAGACAGGTGACCGCAGTTGCAGCGGCGCTGGTGGCCACGAGACTGCGGCTGCAGCGGGTGTTGGTGACCACGAGGCTGCAGTTGCAGCGGGAGTTGGTGGCCACGAGACTGCGGCTGCAGTGGGGGCTGACACCGGGAGGGAAAAGGACCGAGGTGAGGAAGGCAGCGGAGAAGCGGGGAAGGGAGAGAGAGAAACCGGGGACGAGCGATGTTTGCGCTCAAGCCTCTGGAGGATATCCGACATCTCCCGCAGAAGCTGTTCGTTAGAGCCTGGTAAGTCAATGGATATTCCCAGGCGGGAATAAATCTGGCGTAAGGAATCCATGTCTGCTGGGTCCAACTGGCTAGTTCGTACTGTTACGGTTACGGAACTAGGACCCAAACGCAAGACACGGAAAACCAACAGGGTGAGGGTTGAAAAAAGGTTTATTTAGTCCAAGGTACAGGCAAGGGCAAGGCAGGCGGGTAGTCCAGCAGGCAGTAGGCAGGCGGGGAGTCAGGCAGGCAGAGAGACGTAGTCAGGCGGGTGGTCGGGCAGGCGGGCAGGCGAGGTTCGGCAACGAGGAAGGCAGGAACTAGGAACAGGAACGGGGAGCGGGAGCAGAAACCGAGACATGAACAGGAACGGGAGCGGAACCCGTAACAGGAACGAACGAACGAACGAACGAACGAAGATGGCGAGGACGAAGTTACCATGGGAGGTAAAACACACGAACTAGCACTGGCTCTGTGGGGAGCCAGTGCTTAAATACTGAGGCGGGTGATTAGTGATGAGCTGCAGGTGTGGGTAGACAGAGGGAGTGCACGTGGTGGCTAATTGACGGGAAAGTAAACAAAGAGCACATGGTGTAGTGGCACCGGCTGCCACTAGATGGTGGAGTTTGACAGAAACGGAGAGGGTCACATAACACATACGCCCGAAGAATAGCGCTTTTTACTTTCTCATATACTAGACTATCTTCAGTAGAGAGAGAAATACACGCTTCCTGAGCCTTACCAGTTAACTTGCACTGCAAAAGTATAGCCCACACATCCTTTGGCCAATGCAAAGCGACGGCAATGCGCTCGAATGCACCAAAGTAGGACTCAATGTCAGTCTCTTGAAAAATAGGGACCATTGCAACATTCTTTCGTACATCAAAGGCATTATCAGAACCTGACGGTGACCGTCCACCAGAGCTAGAGGCCATCGCCGATGTCCTAGCGTCGACTTCACTCCTCTGCAACTCTAACTGACGCATCCTGATAGCTGTGTCTGCCTCCAATTTTTTCAACTCAAACTCCTTCCGTGTCTCTGACTCCGTCTTTCTCAACTCTGCCTCTGTCTCTCAACTCTGACTCTATCTCCAACTTTTTCAACTCTAATTCCCTCCTGAGTTGAAACTCTCGCTCCTCCTTTCTTTCCTGCATCTCCTGCTGAAGACGAGCTACACGCATCTTCAATCGGGCACCTCCCACAGAACCAGAAGTTGTCTCTATAGAGAGTGGCTCAAACCGTGGCATCGTGTAAGGTTTTACCTCTTCCTCACTACCCTCTCCACGTGGAGTAAAACCACCAGGCTGTGGCGCAGTCGCTCCTTCCTGACTCTCACCCGGGGATACCGCTGCAGTAGCCCCGGCCACCACACCAGGAGACTCCTCCAAAACCTGTGAGGCAAGAATTCCCTTTTCTACCAGTCCTCTTAAAAGGACAGCCTTCAGATTTTTTTTAATAAGCGACCGTGAAACAGAAATACCGTAATAATCGACAATCAAACACAAATCATCCTTCCTACAGCCATCAACCTGACTTAAAGTAGGATGTGCAACAAACACCTCTAAGTTAAACACTGCCATTCTACCAGAAGGCAAACCACAGTGACTGCAGTCCGAAGCTAATCACGTAGTAGGATAGGCTAAGCTACAAACAAATAGTTCTACCACACCCACGTACTGATTTAGCCACCTTACGTCCTCTTTCACTGGTGAAGAGTGTGATAAGCGTCAATGCCCGGTGCCACACACACGCGTTAGGCGAATACCACGCCCAGCCTTATAAGAAACTACTTCCCCAATTCCTACCTAACACCAAAGCTATATCTATCTATTTTCTGGAGCTTGCCGGGCTCGAGGCGACTTGAAAGGCTAAACTTCAGCGGCCGGAGCCCTGAAACGCCTACCTCCGTCGGGGAAACTAGTCCCCGCCCAAGATTCACTCCGAAAACAAGAAAGGTAAAATAACAAATGAGTGCCCGAAGGAAAGACTAATACAGTCCAGCTGGACACTCTCCTATCTATCTGAGGAAGCAGATTAACCGTTTAGCAAAGGCTGAACACATGGCCACCCAGACAATGATACTCACCACGCTAGCCACCAGAGCCGTCTATCAAAGCTTCTCCTTGTCGATCCCGGATGAGCCCCCACTTGTTACGACCCCAATTGGTATCCAGGGGTATTTTGGGAGTAACAAAGAATATTTTTCCGGGGGACAAGGAGGAGTCTCAGACAGAGGTAAAGGTTAACAAAAAGGTTTATTAAGGTAACGAAAAACCACTTTCCCAAAAGGGGAAAACAAAGGGAAACAACTACTGGTCAACAAAACTACAACTAAACACTAATTAACCAAAATAGCTCACTCTACCCGTTCAACGAGATAAGAAACACAACACTTCATCAACTAGTTCCCACACATGCAGCACGTTATCTGCTGAATGGCCCACTGGCTCCCGTGCTCTTCTTCTTCTTCCTTCTTCTTCTTCTTCTTTGAGTTTTAACGGCAGTTGGCATCCAAGTCGTTGCATTACTGCCCACTATCTATTTATTCATATCACTCATTTAAACTACAATTTACTAAATAGGCCAGTGTCTTTTAAAAACGCAAATAAATATTTCCTTCCGTTAATGGTAACTCCACTCTCAAGGACTTCTGTAATCCTGCGTCCAACTAAACCTAATTTCTGTAGTCCAGCAAACATAACCCCTCTTTCACGAATATATTTCTTGCATGACATCAAGACATGCTCCACTGTCTCCATTTCCCCACACAAACTACAATAGCCAGTCGGATGTTTTCCCAATATAAAAAGTGTACTATTTAACCTACTGTGTCCAATTCTCAGCTTGCTGATAATTACTTGATCTTGTCGTTTAAATCCACTGTAGCTCACCCCTCCATGGCCTACTTTAGCCTGAATCCTATGCAATTTCCTCCCTTTATTTCCACCATCCCAATACTGTTGCCACTGTTTGGAAATTTCTTCCCACACAATGCTTTTCCCTTCTGATTTTGAGAGCTTATTATTCAGTTCTACATTACCCTTCTTAACCGCCTCCTTTGCCAATTTATCCACTCGTTCATTACCTGGTATTCCTGCATGAGCAGGGACCCACATGAACACCACATTCACACCCTGATCAACAAGCCTTGAATTTATAAACAAAATTTCATACACAAGTTCTTGGTGACTACTGGCTGATCCTGATTTGAGAGTTGACAGCGCTGACACTGAGTCACTACAAATGAGTACATTGCGCACCATCACCTCTTCCACCCATCGTACAGCTAACAAAAGTCCAAGCATTTCAACTGCATACACACTTAAATAGTCTGAAGTTCTCCTACTGACTCCAGTCTGATAACTGGGAATCACCACTGCAGCCCCCGTTGCTCCTGTCAGTAAATCTTTCGAGCCATCAGTAAAAAGCTGTACATAACCACCATAATTTCTATCTCTATAGTCATAATATTCTTGAACTATGTCTACGGTCTTATTCCTGCACTTGATATTCAGCAACTCCAGATCTACACATGCAATATTCAGCATCCAGGCTGGCACAACAGGCCACAGGACAGCTGGGCAAAACTCAATTCCTTGGACTTTCATCTGCTCTGCTATTTCCTCGCCTATCCATCCAAAACTTCCCTTTCGCTCTTTACCCCTCTCCCAGCTATTCTCCAATACCCTCTTTGTAGGATGCCATTCATCATGACCTTTTAAATGTATCCAATAATTGGCCATAAGCTGTTTCCGACGGAGCCACAACGGCATTTCACCTGTCTCAACTTGCAGAGCACAAACTGGGGCAGTTTTCATCGACCCCAAACAAATCCTCAGAGCACGGGCCTGAATAACATCCAGATCAGACAGAACAGATTTAGCTGCAGATCCATATACAATACTACCATAATCCAACCTCGATCGTATTAAGACTTTATAAATATACTTCATTGACGTAAAATCAGCCCCCCACTCCAATCCTGCAAGACATCTCATAACATTGATCACCTTTCTACATTTACTAACCACCTGTCTAACATGCTCTTTCCACGTCAGTCTCATATCAAAATACACACCTAAAAAACGAAAAGTATCAACTCTCTCCAAGTCATTTCCATATAATGTCAGATTACAACCATGGAGTTTCTTCCTTGTAAAGAACATAGTTTTAGTTTTTTTCCACTGAAAATTTAAAACCCCACTGAGCTCCCCAGTCTGCAACTCGCGTAACTGCATCCTGCATTTTCTTAATCAAATAATCAATATTTCTCCCTCTTTTCCACATAGCTCCGTCATCAGCAAACAGTGATCTACCTATGTCCATCGGAATATTCACAAATACATCATTTATCATAATGGAGAAAAGCGTCGGACTCACTACACTCCCCTGAGGTGTCCCATTTTTAACAACAAATATGCTGGATACCTCAGAACCTATCTTCACTCGAATGGTCCTTTTATCCAAAAAATCCATTATCCAATTGAACATATTCCCCCCAACTCCGATCTTATGTAACTTTATTAGCAGTCCCTCAGTCCATAGCATATCATATGCTTTCTCAACATCAAAAAACACTGCAACCACTGTCTCTTTATTTACTTGGGCTTTCCTTATTTCATCCTCTAAACACACCACTGGATCCATAGTGTTCCTACCTTTCCGAAAACCACTTTGATAAGCTGCCATCATGCCTCTACTTTCAATGAAATGTACTAACCTCTCATTTATCATACGCTCCATTAGTTTACAAATGTGAGAAGTCAATGCAATTGGCCTATAATTCCCAGGCCTACTTGGATCTTTACCTGGTTTCCTTATTGGTACAATCAGCGCCTCTTTCCAACTCTCTGGCATGTAACCCTCCTCCCAAACTTTGTTATATAACAACAATAATTTCTCCAGGCCATCAGAATTTAAATGCTTTATCATGCTATAACAAACCTCATCTTTACCAGGCGCGGTCATACCCGACTTATCCAGTGCTTTCCTCAATTCCCCCATACTGAAAGGGACACTCAGACCATCACCATCACACTTAACTTTCCTGCATAGAGCCTCCACGTTGTCCGCTTTCATTTTACCCCTGCCTCTTTTCTCATCTACAGACAAATTATCCGAGCTATGCACTTTAACAAATGTCATAGCCATCAACTCTGCCTTTTCCGTATTAGTTACTGCTGTCACATCCCCTTCAGTCAGAACTGGATAACTCCACTCCCTTCTATCACCTCCCATCTTTTTTATCATACTCCACACCTCACCCACTTGCGTTGTGCTACCAATCGTATCACAATAATTCCTCCAATGAGACCTTTTTGCATGCCTCACTGTCCTCCGCACTACAGCCTGAGCTTGCTTGTATTGTATCATATGCTGAAAATTATGAGTTCGTTTCACTATTCTGAAAGCCCTGTTTCTATTCCTCACAGCTTCCTTACACTCATCATCCCACCAGGGCACTACTTTCCTCTTCTTACTACCTTTACTTTTAGGAATGGATTCCAATGCTGCCAATATTATGCCCTGCTTTATGTAGCTATCAAGCGTCTCTATAGACATTTCTGCATTTACCTGATTTAGACATTTGTCACTAACCTGCAAAAATGTCCCCCAATTTGCCTTTTCAAGGATCCATTTCCCACCCAATCCTTCGCTAACCAACGAGGTATTAACATTTATCTTACACCAGATTGGATAATGATCGCTCCCTATGGTCCCCTCCTGATACACAAACCAATCACATATTGATGCTATAGTATTAGATACGAATGTGAGATCAAGCACAGATTCTTTACCCACCGTAATATCTATTCTCGTTTTACTACCATCATTTAAACAAACCAGGTTCCTCTCATCTAACAGCTCCTCAAGCACCAGCCCATTTTTATCCGTGCTATCACTCCCCCACAACACATTGTGCCCATTAAAATCACTGCACCATATAATGTTCCTACTATCCTGCCCTTCTACCTCCTCAAGTAAGTGTAACTCTAGTTTCTTGCAGGGATTATAATAATTTACAATGACCAACTCCAATTCCACAGCCCATACCTTCACTACCACATATTCCTGTTCATTCCCTATACCCAGTACTCTATAAGGAAGGCCTTGTTTTATAAAAGTGACACATCCTCCACCTCTCCCGTCTCTTCTATCTCTTCTCACCGCCAAATACCCATATAAAATAAAGTCTAGACTAGGAAGTAACCAGGACTCTTGAACACAAACAATGTCTGGTTTATCTCTCCTACTTACAATAAACTGCTTGAAATCTTGTCCATTTGATAATAAACTCCTTGCATTCCATTGTAGAATTAACAACATTATTAATATCAACTCAAACACGTTAGCTCTTGGCTAGCTTGTACTCTAAGCTCATTCACCTCTTCCCATTTTAGCCCTCTCATACCCAAATGATGCTCTGCTGCTTTCACAATAATCTGAATCCGTTCAGTTTTTTATTTAATCTCACAGGTCGCATTAATAACTCCCGCTATAAACGTTACCAAGTTCTTCTTCTCTCTCCAAACTTTCTGTTTCTCCTGCTGTGCTTTTACCGCTTCTATCTCTCTGGAATCTTCTCCTTCCACCTGTCTTTTCTGGCCTGCCATCTTGACTGCCTCAGCATATGAAACTTTTCCCCTTACTCTTATCTGTTGCACATCCACCTCCCTTTTCAACACCTCACAACCCCAATAAGCAACGCTGTGACTGCCTCCACAATTACAGCACCTTGGTTTTACACCCTCTCCACACTTTCCATACTCATGATCCCCACCACATCTAGCACATCTCCTCTTTCTTTTACACATTCTGACTACATGCCCAAATTCCTGACAGTTGAAACACCTCATAGGCTTCGGTACAAACTCTCTTATATTATACTTCAGAAAGCCAAGATACACCTCCTTAGGTAGCATCCCTCCCTCAAATTCTATCACGATACCTTCAGTTTCCCTTTTTTCCACTCCAGCGGTCAGTCTCCTCACATTCCTTATGGAATTAGTCCTCACCTTCAAGTTCTCCATCAATACCTTCATACTGACATTTAGGGAAATCCCAAACACCACCCCCTTACAACCACTGAACCTCTTTTCCCCCACCCGTACAACCCGAGATATCTTAACTTTCCCAACGCTAGTCAATTTTTTCACCTTTTCCACCTCCTCTTCTGTATTACAGCCTATTAGCAAATTACCATCCCCCAAAACCCTCGCATACCTCACCTCACCAACTTGCCTTTGAATGATTTGTGTCAACTTTATAGGATCAAATTTCTTCACTCCCCCTTCTTCCTCAAACCTTACCACCATATTAGTCACTCCGGTGTTCTGACCTCTCCTCCCAACGTCTCTCTCATTATCCGACCCACTAGCGCCAGAATGTTCTTTTTTCCTTTTCCTACCACTCTCCTTCCTTTTCCTATTTACTACCTCGTTCCAATCACCATCCCTTCTCTCTTCCTCCTCACTCAACAACATACTACTTTCGCCACCGTCACTCTCCGTCCCTGCCATCTTGGCAGAGCTTCCACCCTCCCACGCCCGCTACTCAAACGGACTTATTCCCTGTTTTAGAACCCCTTGTATTTATGAATCGCTTCAAGTTTTCAGAGTCTCTTTCTCTTAGCCGAGCTTGTCCCCCCCCGGCTCCCGTGCTCTGGGACGCTCCCAGCTTATATAGCCCTATTCTGAGCAGGTGTACTCCATTTGCCTGATTGCTTGAGTGCTGAATGAGGAGGGACAAACAGTAGGCTGGGGAGAGAACACAGTTAGTCACACAAAAACACACTACGTCCGTAACACCAGGAAAGGCAATTGTAGTCTACCTAGGACTTTTTCAATGTTTAAACTTAATTGGCAGATTTAGAATTTAAATCAGATCACAGCAGTGAGCCAAAATTCAAAACAAACATGAGGCCTAACAAGTGTCATGAATGCAATCATTCATTTAAAGGTGATGTAGGTATGATTTTAAGAGCCGTGTGTAATTTATTAGCTGTTAGTGAGTTTTGAGAATATCTGTTTTCAGATGATTGGCTCATACAGAGGCAGGCACAATTTAGATTTTAGACTGCTCCTGGGTTATTTCTGACCAATCAGGGAAGCTCTTCCATGATTGGTTCGGGCAATCCATCTTGCCTGTTAATCACAGGTGCATGAAATGCAACACTACTCAATAGTGAAGAAATGTGAGTAGGGACAGAACAGAGGGAGGGGAGTTTTTTGGGGTTGTTTATTTTTTATCTAAATAACAATCCCGCCCACATTCCAAAAAGCAAGGTTTGCTAACAAACTATGTTGAGATTTCTCTACTGCAGAATCAGAGCATTTAACCTGAATCCCAGTAGCTTTAACGTTAGTGTCTACCCACAGAATGTGTTTTAGAGCACATTGTAAACGAATTGTATTTGCATATTGTACCCTGACTTAGAAAATGTTAGTTACATTTTTGGGCCGTTGGTTAGTGGCTGCCAAACAGGTAGCATTTAAACGGTAATTTGCAAGATCAAGGAGCTTTCTCAGCGCACTTAGTATCAGCATATCAACATCGTCCTTCAAGTCGACTTCTTCATGGTAGTTCTTCACGGGAAAGATGCCGTTCATTGGGAATCCCACCGCTGCACTAAACTTCTGCATCTGTGAAAAGTAAATTAGTACTTGAGATGAGAGGTCTTATCTTTTCGGTGATATGTCCTTATTGATAAAAAATTATTTGCATAAAGAAATAATTATTAGGAGTGTTCCTTTACTTGAGAAAAGAGAACAATTTAAACTTTTGGGGACCAGTGTCCCATCCTTCATAAGCATTTATACATTTATTTTCATACAAGATACAAACTTAAAATAAGAAAAACCTCGGGAAGAGTTAATCTCAAATTAATGTTAGCCATTGTAGTTTAAGTGGCCATATATATATATTTCTATATCGATATCGATATCCAGCTATATATTTATGTATCTATATCTATAGATATCGATCTCTATACTCTATAAAATAAATCTATATATTTCTAACTCTAGATATCTATTTCTATCTATCCCTAGATATCTATTGTATCGCTATCTCTCCATTTATCTCTATCTATATATCTCTATCTAGAAATATATAGCTATCTAGATATCTATATCTATATCTAGATATAATTAAATCTCCCCCTTCAAGCTCTGGATGCCCTTCGAAAAAAAGTAGCCAATTATGCTGTTGTGTTGTACGTATAATAATTTATACTAGACTTACCGCATCCTTGATGTACATGCTTTTGTATACATTTTTTATGTCTTCTTGAAAGCAAGGGCAAGCTTTTTCATCTATTTTCGTTACACTGGCTATTTGTGGAATCCCTTAATACAGACAGGACATAAACACAAGTCACCTTTTTATTTTTCCTAATTCATTGTAGCAACAGAAAATATGAAGTAAGGAATTTGCCCTATCAAACTTTCATGTAATTTCATGTTATTACCAAAAAACTGGCAATAAAAAATATGTTTATATTGTTCAGCGTCCTTGTATGATAGGTGGATTTGCAGTGGTTTACAGTGAAAAAACAACAACATATTGGCCAGCACTACTCCCATGACAGAGTCAAGGGAACAGTGCTGGACCACCAATGAACATTTCCTCTTACCAAGGTCTCTGGTAGCCAGTCTGACCTTAATAATTTTCTTAATTATCTCTTCATCTGTCACATCATTGACAGCAACAACACAGACCAAAACGTGAGATTTGTCATTTGAAGTGGGGTTCTTGTAGAAATCATTTGAGTCATCCAATGCTGACTCAGGATTGAACTGAGAGAGAGAGAACATACAAAAATGGTTACAGGTCCAACTGATATTGTATGCACTACAAGTGTATATGAAAACGACTTTTTCTAATCATATTAGGACCACAAAAGTTTGTGAATGTTGTAAGTACCGATGGTAGCAAATCACTTCCATAATGTTTTAAATTACAAAAGCCATGTAATTTTGCATATGGAAATTCAAGCACCTTCGAATACATAACATTAAATTATTATACTTTGAAAACGGGGTCATCTGAATTTATTCGTTTAGAATTCATCTTGGTCATGTGATCAAAGAAAACTGCTCAAGAATTAAAGAAAAAGTTCAAATCACTAGAATTTTCTGATCCGTATTTCGAATATATATATATATATATATATATATATATATATATATATATATATATATATATATAATGACTATCGTATTTTGAATATTGGATCATTTTTAATCACAATTAGTAAACAATGAAAAAAATATTTCTAATCATGAAATGCCATATTTGAGGTTGATTCAAAACGAAACAATTCAGATGACCCTGTTTTCAAAGTAAATATTTCAATGTTATGAATTCAAAGGTGTTTACATTTCCATATACACAATTAAATGGCTTTTGAAATTCAAAACATTATGGCACAACGAGGTGCTTGGACCCCAATTTTGCGGCTTGATATAATTTGAAACATTTCCCTCGAGCAAAATAAATAAACCACATTCATGCAGCGCAATGAAATTATTATAGGAAGAACGACAACTAAACGAAATAAGCGTGGACATATTTTTTTTTTTTCAAAAGTAAAAATGATTTGACCATTACGTATGCTCTGCTGTATTGCCCATTTGTCTAGCCTCACAAACAATACGTGCAACGGCAAAGAACACAAACTAAATTGCTGATTAAAAGTTAGATTTACGATATGAGGACACAATGGTCAAGTCAGTTGTACTTTTGATTTTTTTTTATGTCCAGCTTATTTTGTTTACTTGTGTCGTACTTCCTATAATAACATTGCGAATGAAAATTGTGAATGTGGTTATTTCTTCATATACTGAAATTAAAACAAATATTATTTGTAGGCGTGGTCAATCAATGACCACGTTTATAGCAAAGGTTAAGTGTACATTCAATGTAGCATGCACACAGGAAAGCGGACTCTAACCAGGTGACCACTGATCAGGTTAATACATATATTATACCTTTAAGACAACGCAACGTCTTCTGTCCTCGTACGTGCATGGCGTGTGTGCGTGGGTGTGCGCGCCACACGCGATACATGTGTCACACTAGTCGGGCTACTATAATTACAGTATTGTTGAAAGGTCTTTGTTATTTAATGTTTGTGTTGGTTAAACTGCTATTTTAACTCTCTAGTGTATCAGTCAATTGAATAGGGTATTGTGCTCTAGCGGTTCTTTGAATAGGTGGAGATAGTGATTAACTGTTAACTTTTTTCCTTTTGGAGGTGGCGAGTCCCGTCTTGGGATATATTTTGCGCTATATATCCCGGCCTTAATGGTTTTCCCCACTCCGACCTTGGCGATGAGACTCTAGTCGTACCGTTATCTGAACACCACAACGCTGGAATTTTCACTGGCCGTGGTATAATTAAAGTCAACAATATAAACAACAATACCAATTAAAAACGTTTGTTTCACCTTGTAATTCTCTTTCACGTGTCCCTTCATGGCCAGTTTAATGTCATCCACACAGACTCCTCTGATCCGTTCCAAGCCCATGGTGTCGTTGAAGGCAAACGGGTGATGTTGTCCTGGGTTCTATTTTTGGATTTCATACGTTTTGTACTATTATAAAAGGCAAATGGAATTTCCATTGTTAAATATGCATTTGTGGATTTTTGTATTTCTGATGCAGTAATTGATAATGATATTGATACAGCAGATATAAATTGAATACGATAAGTAGTAGCAGTTTTTCTGTACCAAAGAAATGTAAGCCTGTGAGCGTGTTTCCAAACATCCTACAACCAGCTTTAGTTATTTGTAATAGCACAGAAGGATCAGTAGTTACTTATCAAGGTGTTAATGGAAGGTGTGTGAGGACTTTTTTCTAAATGATCTTACATTGAGGGTGAAAGTGGGCCTGTCGATCTCGGCTAGTTCTGGGTTAGTTAGTCCACAGCTATTGGCCAGTGCAGGGCTGGTTATTCTGTTTTGATCAACACTGTCAACATAATTTATAAATATGGATTTTCCACTTCCAGCTGGTCCATAAATCAGAATTCAAAGATGCTATAATGTGCTGTTTTCAAGACGAAACTATTTTAGAGTCTGCAGTTATTTTTCTTTATTGCAGTTTATCTAGAAAAAGCATAGGATATTAAACCTGAACATTACACATTATTCTCAAATTTCAAAATCCAAATAAGTTACTTCATTATATTATTGTGACGGTTGGACCTTGGACCCAGACATTTAGAATAGATGATAATGATCAATGATAATAACAACGATAACAACACAATTATTCAGTAGAATTCAGTGAGATTCTAAAAGAGGCAGATTTCAATGAGGCGGTCATTACCATTAATTACACATAGTCTTGTCAGATCATGCCTGAAAACATGGGTGATGACTTTATGCTAAACCTCAACCTATGGACCCAAGCATATCCAAACGAATAGCTTAATTTTCCATAATCTTAAAATCTTGAATTATATCCAATTTATATTATAATATAAAAACATAAAAGTAATTTTTAAGAAACTTTGTGATGTAGCTTTGCCGGCTGACCAATCGACATCACATGGTTTTATTTATCCTACTATTTAAATTGTGTATTTATGTTTTCATCTTCATCAACAACATTCAAATCACACCATTGCACACAAAAAAGGGCTGGGTTATTTCTGTAACCACAGTGTTGGGTTAATTATGCTGGGTCTGATTCTGGGTTGCTTGGGGTACTGTAAACACACTGTTGGGTTGCTCATGGTGGGTCAAATGGGTTGTAAGGGGTTTATTCGCAGCTGAACAGCTGGTTGTGTTACTTTGACCCAGCTGCTGGTTCGTTATTTTTCCTGCCTTCCATTTCCTGCCTTCCATTGTCGACCTTTCTGGATCCATCTCTTAACGCGGTCAGAGGTTCACACAACAGACAGTGGGCAGGATTTTATGGTAGGTTCAGAGCTGCCAACTGTGATGGAAAAATTACCTATGGCCCTATTCCGAGGTTAGCTCGCTTAAACTAGTTCGTTTAAATTTCAAGTTGATGTGTGCACACTATAGTGGCCTATCTGTTTTTCTTTTAGCTAACTAACCCCCCATGGCTGCCTGTTGTCCTGCAATTCCTGCCTTGTGCTTTGTTCCATGTGAGAAACTCTAGAGCAAGTTCCTCTCACTTGCTATGTGTCTGTTCTCTACTGCACATCCTCTCCCTAAATTAACTGTTGTCTTGACCTCACATTGTACCCGTTGTAAATGATAAGTGCGCTATAAAGGGGGAATTACGACCAGGTGCCTGGCCTGGCCTGAACTATGCATTGAACCCGTGAAAGATAGTAAATGGCGCCATCTAGTGTCATTTCTGAGATGTTGTTTGCTCGACTACAAAAAGGGCTTCACTCCTTTGTTCAGGGCGCTTTTTCTTGAGAACTTTGCTCTGTGTGGAGTTGTCTTTGAAACTGCATCATTTATATGCTGCAGCATATGAAATAAACCAACTACGGGTATCCATTTTGTCTTAGCCTTTTATTCGAGCCAGCTACGAGTTATTCGATTTACCACAACACAACTCTCACGCATAGAGCGTGAGAATGACCTCTTCACACGCTCTTACGCCACACCTCATATTTCTCACTCAAATGACACGCTATTTCATACTATAAGCCCAAGCCTCGGTTCGAATCGTGCAGAGCTCTTTGAAATTTGACCGCGACCGTACGCAGGCAAAACAGAGCGCATTGAGCTCGTCCCAGGGTCAAACCGTAGCGACGGCACGCTGAAACACTGTGAGTTTAAGCCGTCCTAGTTTTCCGGTCAGACCACAGTAATTTTGGAAGTATGCTAAATAACAATGTCAATTGCTTTTCATCATCAGAAGATATGGCCAGTTGACAGTGGCGTAAGGAAGTCATTAAGGGCCCCGGTGCAATAATTGTTATGCCTATTTTCTGGCATAGGCAGCCTGTATTAATCTTTTTTCTTTTAACTTAAATTGTCGTTTTGGCACAATTTATTTGTCCCAGTGATGCAACATCAATATGTGCAGAACTCTTTAGATAAATCCCTATTATTCATGAATGAAAAGTATAAGCTACCGTTGATTAAGTTGCATGGGCTCGAGTTGTCAAACTGTACGACATTTGTGAGCTTTTGGAAAAAGGATGTGATTGAAGAGGGGATTATATCTTCTGTCGCAGCATAATGTCTTTCCAATTAACATTTAGCGTGTTATATTTTCCATAAAAATTTCCCCATTAGCTCTCGCCAACTTGCTTGATAGAGAACATTAGTTCCGGATTAGAAATATATTTGTACCCGTTAGTTAGACATTCATATACTCCTATACTTTATGAAACAAAATAATTTAACATACAAGTTAACCTTGTTAGCTTTACATTAAATACATTATTTATTTATGTAACAGCACTTACACAAGCCTTTATTTTATATTATATAAAACAACGGAGCGATCTGATTGGCTGGGGTTTTCTGATTAGCTGGGGTTTACAGGCGTTCTGATTGGCTGGGGTTTTCAAGCGATCAAGGCATTGACTCTGGAGGGAAAATGCTTGCAAGCTCTCCATTTTCATTTTGTCATTTTTATTGAGACATAATGTTTAGCTGTTCTATTACTTTAAAGGGGCATAAAGTAAAATTGACTATTTATCTAGCTACATCTAATATGCAAAATGAACTGTGTTTGCAGCCACATATTTGGTGGTTTAAACTAGAGATACACCGATTCCACTTTTTCTCAGACCAAGTACATTTGGGTACTCACCGATACCGAGTACCGATACAAGTACTTAAAAATACAGTTAAAATTAGTTACCATGTTTAAAAAAACATTTTGGGTTCACTGGGTCTTCAACGTTACATCAGGTTGCGTAAATTGGTATCGGGTGAGCACAGTATCGGGCCCGAGTACTAGTATCGGTATCGGTACAGCCCTAGTTTAAACATATTTAAAAGAGTAAGCCTTATCTATTGATACCATAACACCTTCCCCAAATTTCAAATTGGCTAGGTAATTAAAGAATATTTTCATAGGGAGCTACAGCATTGGATTCTATGGGTTGGGTGAGTTGTGTACCGTATTTCTTTTATTATTTTTTCTGTAAACTGTTTTCTGTTAAAAAAAAAATTCTTCATTGTTTCAGGCCACGCCATCGAAACAGGTCTTTGCTGGAATCTGTAGATGTTTGTTTCAAGGCTTTCTTTGTGTTTGACATCCATTACACCAAGCAGTGCCTCCTCACCTGGGAGTTTCTCCAGCATGCAGTGTATCATATTAATGGACATAAGTCCTCATCTGTGAAGTTTTTTTGGCCCACACTTAGGGTGTGTATAAAATGTTTTGGGACATATATTGAAGGATTATTTGTTCTTTTTTAATATAATGATTGTTTGTGATTCTGGGGGTTTAATCCTGAATCCTAGACGCTCCTAGCCTACATGAAATACAACTGCAATTAGTCTGGAACCTCTACGTTCTTTTTCGGTTTTCCAAAGGGTGTCACCCACGGGCGCAGACGAAAATGCCTCTGGACGCAATTGGATAGGCCTACAACCAATCATAGCAACGAAACGGGTGACGCAGCACCGAGTGACGAAATAACATAGTTATTCTCAACAAAACTTAAAAGTGCAGTCATCTGTTCTTCTTTTAGTGAAAATATACTGTCCAGCTTGTTTTACGAGTTGCTGTTGTTGAAATGCCTCTACGGCGTGCCTGCACCCTCATCGTATTTATCCCACCTCATGTTAAGGAGGGGGGCCAGACCTTATCTGCAGAGCAAATTAAACATGAGCTCACAAGATTTGCCTGGTTCCCAGGGTAGTAAAACACAGCACTTGAGTCAAACCAACCAAGTGCGTGTTCAGTCCCATAGTTACTGTAAGTGCTGTTCATGATGCATGATTATTAAATAATTTATAGTTAATTCATGGTTTATTTGATTAGTAAATTTAGTAAATTAATACATTATTTATTGATGTAAAGGTTACAATTAAAAAATGTGATGTAACGGCTAAAATTAACGTTAGTCCATTGTTTATGTTTTTTATGTTCCGTCCCGGAACTAACGTTCTCTGTCGTGGTTTCCACTGCTACGGAATTTGATAATGGACTTTGCAATCTACCGTTAGCAGATGTTACGGCGCTCTGCTATAATGCAGTCTAAGATATAGTTGTCAGGCCAAGAAAGACAGTAAAGAGACTTTCAAGGAATTTAAGGATTCAATTACCTCTTTTCAAGATAAGCAGCCAATGAGGTATTTTGTTTAACCGTTCTCACGGCGTGACGTGGATGCATCAAAGAAAGGACATGCAAGGCAATAAACGATAGTTATGTTATTATAACTCTAGTTCTATGATTGTAGGCGTAGCCGTCTAGGCTTCGCCTTATGGGCTTGTCCCGTGCGCGCACTCGCGTGCACTGAAAATTTTCAGCAATGCACCAATCAACGTGGGCACAGCCCACACTTCCCACGGCACCGTGTATATAACGCGGCGCACAGCTGCGTTCGTCCTCCTAGCTATTCTTTCAGCATTTGGAGGGTACAGCAGGTGGGAAACTAGACGGCTACGCCTACAATCATAGAACTAGAGTTATAATAACATAACTATCGTTCTATTTAATGTAGGCTACGCCGTCTAGGCTTCGCCTTATGGGCTAAGGTGAAGCTGCGAGCGGAGCCCGATAAATGTACTCCTGCTGGACCCAAGTCACAAAAAAATAAGGACGTAAGTCACAGGGCACCTCAGACTCAATAAGCCGAAGATGTGCAAAACACAACAGCTAAATAAGAAACCCTGAATTCTCTTAAAAACACGCAAAGCGATGATAGAGAGAATAGAGTGAGTCTGTAACTCTGACTCAACCCGTAATTCGATGAACACGAAAAGGGGGAATGCAGAGCAACAAGGCTTCTCCTACGTCCGCTACCATAGGGGCGGCGCTAGGAGGAAAATCAAGCTACCAATAGCAACGAGCAACAAGGGCCTTCCTACCTACGCTCAAAGAGGCGACAGGAGGAAACCTGTTGTGCAATGTTTAATAATAGAGGGCAGGATATAAAACGCCGGTTACGAACCGTAATCAGAGTAATAATAACCTGTCACTCCTGAGCTCAGTACCCACGCTGGAACACCATCGGGTGACAGCGGAGAGAGAATGAAGCTGAGCGACATCACGAGCGTAACAGGCTCTGATGAACGATAAACCAATATCTAATTCGTAGAGAGGGAGCCCGACTCCAATACAGAGTGGCCGAGCGAGCCCCTGGACATGTCTAACATGTAGAAACGAATAAAAGGATCGGGGGAAGACCATGACGCAGCCGCGCAAATGTCGTCCACCGAAATGCCCCTGGATAGCGCCAATGAAGCGGCCATCCCTCGTGCAGAGTGAGCTCTAACACCCAGCGGTGGCGCTAAGCCCTGCCGAGAGTAGGCTAAGCAGACACCCTCACATATCCAGCGGGACAGACGCTGCTTAGAAAGAGCGCGACCCTTGGCAGCGTCGCTATAACACACAAACAACTGTTGTGTGGAGCGAAACTCAGCTGATCGTTTCACGTACATAGCCAATGCCCGAACCGGGCACAGGAGATGTAACTCCGCATCCACTTCACTAGTATGAGGCGGGGGGTGAAAAGCCTTAAGCACAATATCCCTCGACCGAAAAGAACTGAGAATGTTCTTGGGGAGGAACGCAGGATTGGGTCTAAGTAGCGCGAAGGAGCTGTCCTCGTTCAATAACAAGCAGCTCGGGCTGACAGACAGCGCGGCTAACTCGCTGGCACGTTTGGCAGAAACCAAAGCCAATAAGAGCGCTGTTTTAAAGGAAATGGCATCCAAAGGGGCTTGAGACAGAGGCTCGAAAGGGTCCTTGGATAAACCCCGCAACACGGTGGGAAGATCCCAGCGCGGTGTGAGCACACGAGAAACAGGTTTAACACGTCTAACCCCACGCAAGAATCTCTTGACCAGTGGGTGGCTGAAAACCGGTTTCCCGTCATATCCTGCGTGGCCAGCCGAAACGGCTGCCGCATAGACTTTGATGGTGGAGAAAGCCAAACCTTTCTCCAGTAAACACTGAAGGAACCCCAGCACGCTTCCCACCTCACAGCGAGATGGGATAACGTGGTTGAGGTCACACCACGTAGAGAAAGCGCCCCACTTCGCCGCGTAAAGGGAGGAAGTGGAAGGCGCGCGAGCACTCTGAATAGTGTTGATAACTGACGCTGGCAGACCTCTGCCTTGCAAAATCAACCTCTCAGAAGCCAAACCAACAACCGACCCGTCACATAGGGTGGGTGGTGCACCGTCCCGTGAGCCTGCGTCAGCGCGTCTGGTCTGATCGGTACCGGCCACGGCTCCGTGCAAGAGAGCGCCGCTAGCTCTGGGAACCACAGAGCTGAGCGGTTCTCCGGGGCCACTAGAATGAGGGACAATCCCTCCTGCCTGACACGCTCTAGGAGAGGGTGGATTAGTTGAAGCGGCGGGAACGCATATATGTGTTATACTATATACTGTCAAGTTCCCGCGGCCACCATGAGCCATCGCGTCCACCCCCAACGGGGAAAGATCCCGAGGGCTGAGAGAGAACCACAGATTGCAGTGGGTGTTCTCCCTGGACGCAAAAAGGTCCACCTGAGCCATCCCGAACCTCTGCCAGATCAGTCTAACAATGTCGGGATGTAACCGCCACTCGTCTCGGCGGGGACCGCCGCGAGACATGAGGTCCGCCCCAAAGTTCAGGGCACCCGCGATATGCAGGGCTCTCAGGCTGAGCAGGTTCTGATGAGCCCACAGCCAGAGCTCGACTGCTGCTCGGTGGAGAGCAGCGGAGTGCACTCCCCCTTGTTTGTTTATGTATGCCGCCGCTGACACGCTGTCCGTTCGGATCAGAACGTGGCGGCCGCACACCAGGTGAGAGAAGTGTACAAGCACTTTCCTCACCGTGATGAGCTCCAGCACATTTATGTGTGGAGTGGGGAGAGTCGGCCACTCGCCTCCGAGCGAGTGGGAAAGGCACGTTCCTCCCCAACCCGTCAACGAGGCGTCCGTGAAGACCACCACGTGAGACGTGACTCTGCCTAGGGGAACCCCTCTGAGAATAGCCGGGGAACTCCCCCAATATCTCAGGTCTGGAGACACCGAGCGAGGAACTGACAGTAGCCTGCGCTTGTGTCTCTTGGGGTCCAGTCTCTGGCGAGCAAACCACCGCTGTAGTCTGCGCATAAAGAGCAGACCCAGGGGCACCACATGGTGAGCAGCTGCCATCAGTCCCAACAGGTGCATGACGGACAGTGCGGTCACTCTTCCGCGAGTGTGAAAACGGGAGAGCGCCAAAAGGACAGCATCTCGCCGAGGAGGCGAGAGCGTCGCTGTGAACGTGACGGAGTCTAGGCAAAGCCCCAAGTAGACTAGCCGGCGGCTGGGGAGCGGAGAGCTCTTTACCCAGTTGATGGCGAAACCCAACGCGGAGAGATGGTTTATCACCGTCATGGTGTCTCTTCTCGCAGCTTCCTCTGAGTCGCTCAGAATCAGTAGGTCGTCGAGGTAAAAGAGAACTCTCTTTCCCTGACGCCTGAGCGGTCCCAGCGCTGCCTCTACACACTTTGAAAACGTGCGTGGGGCCAGAGAGTAACCGAACGGCAGGCACTAGTACTCGTACGCCACGCCCATAAAGGCGAAGCGGAGAAATTTCCTGTGAGCCTGGAGAATGGGGACGTGGAAATACGCATCCTTGAGATCCAGGGATGTGAACCAGTCGCCCTCTCTCACACACCGGAGCAACGCTCTGGTGGTGAGCATTCTGAAGTTCCTCGCGGCAACAAAATTGTTGAAGACGCGAAGATCCAGAATGGGTCTCATCTCCCCCGACTTCTTGGGAACCAGGAAGTAGCGGGAGTAAAACCCTAGGCGTGACTCGAGGGGGGGAACGACAGAGACAGCCCCCTTCCCCAAGAGACGGACCACCTCCGCTGCCAGAGCCGTGCTCGCGGCTGGATCCTGCAGCCTCGTCTCCACCAACCCCATAAAGGGTGGGGGACGGTGCTTGAACTGTATGGGGTGGCCCCACCTCAACGTGTTGTCCAACCACGCGGGTAAAACGCATCGCTCTCGCCAACGCGCATGGCGCTCGGTGAGAGGGCGAGCATCCAGCTGAGGAACGTTGTCCAGGAATGCTCTGTATTCCTCGGCCCCTACCGCCTTCACACTGCGTGTGAACCAAGGGGGGCGTACCTCGAAAGGGAGGGGAGGGAGCCCCTGCAAGCGGGAAAACCGCTGCAGAGAGCGGACCCACAGCTTGCTCGCTCGCCGTGCCCACGGCTAACAGCTCCGACGTCTTCCCACAGTCATCAGACTGTAGAGCGGAGGTTGGGGGGGGCAAAGTCGGGGTCTGGAAGACTGTAGCACGAAGCCGCATAGACGGCCTCATGCGACGAGTCTTCAACCCGCTCATGAAGCGCACGGGGACGCCGCATGGAAGCGGATGACCCCCTGGCTATACTACACTGCCTAGCCGCCGCCCCACAGCCACTAGGCTGAGAGGGAGCAGGAATGCACGACAGGCGCAGGGCGCGGTCGGCTTAAAGGCCACAGCTCCTTAAAGATGTACTGCCGTTCGGTCGAACGGGCTTTCAATTCTTTATTGGGGAAGGAAAAAGACGTGGGTCGGTCCCACGTGGGCGCCAGCTTCCGTGCTTTCTGCCCCTTCGCTGCCTGGCGCTGCTGCGGAGGCGGCGTCGGCGCTGGAGGCGGCGGTGTGGCCCGTTGAGGACGTGGTCGACCCCGCTTTCTGCTGGCCCGACTGCTCCCGCTGGCCTGGTAGGAGGAGCCCGTGAGAATCGGCCCGAACCGGGAACGATTTTCACGGACGGACTGGAGGTGGGCGAGAAACTCCGCGAACCGAGGTCCAAAGAGTCCGTCCGCGGCCAACGGACCCTGGATAAGGCCCGCCCTTTCTCTGTCAGGGACAGAGGAGAAGGACAGCCACATGGCTCGATGACCCATGGTCGCCCACGCCATCTGACGTCCGGCAGTAACCGCCACTGGCTGGCAAAGCTGGAGGAAAGCGCCGGAGAATCTAGCGACCTTCTCCACGTCGCTCTGCCCGAACGAATCCTTGCCAACTGTCATGGCCGACAGGGCAGAGGAAAGCAGGGCAATGTTGTTCACGGCCGCCGCTGCTTGTGAGGCGCAGACAAAGGATCTGTCCCACAAGGCAGCGAGCTGCTTGAGAAGCCGGTCGGGGGGCAGCGGCTTCTCGTTCGGACGCCATCCGGCGCCCGGACATAGGAGCGCTGCCAGAGGAGGCTCCAGGCGAGGTATCCCCCTCGCCTGTGTGGCGGACCACCCCTCCACCCTGGTGAAATCGGTGAACGCCTTCACCGGGGCCTTAAGGGAGGACGGGTCCACAGCCGCCGCGGTAAGATACCGCTGAACGGGTGGGAACAGAGGGCATATAGTAGGCCGTCTGGTCGACGAAGGAGGCCTAAAATAGTCCCCCTGCATGTCGTCCAGTTCCGGGGAGGGCGGCGGAGGTGGCATAGCGATGCCCTTGATGGCCGCTGCCTCGCCCATGATATCGCCGAACAGGTCGGCGAAACGATGCGGCTTCTCCGGGGGCAAAACCCCTGAAGGCCTTGAGGAAGTCCCCGACGCGGAGTCCACATCGAGGTCGTAGTCCTCGTCTTCCCCCGGTGTCGCCACGGCGTCGAAGATATCGATGGCGTCCGCTAGCTCCACCGACGGGGAAAAAAACAGGTGCCTCGAGAGGAGAACCTCTTGAGGTAGGGTGGTACAGGCGGCGCAGGAGCCGGAGCCTGAAAAGGCTGCCATGGCGTGCTCCGCACCGAGGCAACGGAAGCACATGACGTGCCCGTCGTCCGGAGCAAGGATCGCCGGGCAAGAGGAGCAGAGAGGCCCTGAAAAGGGCCGTACCTCCGCAGATGCCGCCGCGCCGCTGCTGCATGAAGTCATCATGTTTTGTTGGTACAAATGCTGAAAGAAAAAAGAGGACGAACGCAGCTGTGCGCCGCGTTATATACACGGTGCCGTGGGAAGTGTGGGCTGTGCCCACGTTGATTGGTGCATTGCTGAAAATTTTCAGTGCACGCGAGTGCGCGCACGGGACAAGCCCATAAGGCGAAGCCTAGACGGCGTAGCCTACATGAAATAGAATGCCCGTTTTAAAGAACCAACCTCTGTCTGTGTTGTCCTGAAGAGAGCTACAGTTGCCCAGCGGTGGGGTTAAAGTTGGGTTCTTTTCTAACCCAACAGCTTTTTGAGTGTGCTAAGCAAGGTATTTGTATAAAGATAATTAAATATTCTTGCTACAGAAGTATCCCATTCGGTTATCCAAGGTTGTTTGAAAACTGTCAAATATAATACAAGTAGCTTTCTAGTATGGTATTGTAAATTAGTTTGAGTTCATTTGGACCTAGGACCTGGTAACAACAAAGGATATTATTATTATTACCTATTTTGAGAATCGAATATGTTAACTGTAGTTTTGTCAATAATGTAACCGAGTGAAAGTTGAACTTCTTTTTATTAACGTCCACAACTTAACAGATATGGCGTCTACCTGCCTCGAGTTCCCGCCGTATAACTATATCCATTTCCGGGGGCCGTCTCCCGAGAGCCACTCGTAGTACCGTAACACACTAGGGTCAAAACACTCAACTGTACCAGTATCTACAGTAACCATGACTATTACTTAACTTTTGAGTTTCTGTTGTTCACTCACCATAGCCACTCACCGATTTTAGGTCTTGTTCTGTGTTTAATTTAATGAGCGCTGTGATATAACCTTGGCGCGCCAAGGTTTTGAGCAGTGCTTGAAGTTATAGTGCGGCTGTATGGCGGCGCCTGTGTTTGAGCTCTCATTGGAAACACGACCCACGTAAGTTCCAATGAAGACACACTGCTTTGAATCTATTGGGGTACTTGAAATACTCATACAACTAAAAGGTGGTTTGTAGATTGTGCACATTTTCAAATAAATTGCACCACAGCACTAGCCATATTCACGAGCGACAAATTAATACACTATTGAAGATAACGTAAAAGACGTAACTGGAGTACATTGCCATTTCCTTAGCAGCCTGTTATTAGTAGTAGGTAGAGCTTTTTGATTTAGGAGGAGGAGTGTGAGTAGTTGGTTGGTGAGGAAAGAGATGTCGAGGCGCTGGCGGTAGAAAATAAAAGGACGGGTTGGGAGTCGTTTCGGTTGGATACTTTTAAAATCTAGCTTACATATCTCGTTTCTCCAAATTGCTTACCCTACCTTTAATTGTGATATAGCTATTAACACTTTGTGCGAAGACATATGTCTACATACTGTCGTAGCAAATTATACAACTCGTGGCTGGGCTGATGTAAAAGGCTAAGACAAATGGATATCCGTAGTTGGTTTATTTCATATGCAGCAGCATACAAAAGACGCAGTTTCAAAGGCAACTCCACACTGGGCAGAGTTCTCGAGAAAAGGCGCGCCGAGCAAAGGAGGGAACCCCTTTTTGTAGAGTGGAGTAAACAACATGTAAAGATAACACTAGATGACGCCATCATCCATAACTGGTTCAATGCATAGCTAAGGCCAGACCCCTGGTCGTAGCTCAGCATATATGGCGCCACCTATTATTTATGGCGGGTACAACGTACGGTCAGGGCCACGCATGTTTTAACGAGACACAATGTTTAGGAAGAGGAGCTTGCCCAGGACGTTCTCCCATGAGAACGTAAACAATGTCTAGGGAGAAGAAAAACATGCAACTGTGGGGAGTTAGATAGTTAAAAAGATATATAGACTACTATGGTGTGCACATAACAACTTGAGCACTTACACCAACTAGTTTAAGCAAGCTAACTTTGGAATAGGGTCTGAAGTCATTTTTCCACCACAATACCCACAATACATGATCTGCACCTGGCGGACCTCTAAGCCACTTTATCCTTCCTTAAAAGTCTTACCATTTTGTTTGATTGAAACTACTATGGATTAATCTAAAAAGCAACTAAAATCAGCTAAGCAACAATTACATTTTATGAACAGTGAAGGGCAGCAATGAAAAGCTAGAAGTTGCACTCTGCAGCCTGTACTGCAGAGAGAGCTGTAGGTCAACAGCAATGGCCACCACACCATTGCATTGAAGTAGTGGGCTTACCTGATTTTAAGGTGCTGTAGGTATTATTCAAGAGCTGTACTTTTAGTATAATTTGTCAGAGATGGCCTAGCCATCCCTCAGCTATTAGTGAGTCAAATGCACTGTAAGAATATCTTGTGACTAGAATATCACTTTCCTGTCAATGACAGGTGCGTGAAATGCAACACTTCTCAATGGCTGAGAAACTTAGGGAGGGAAGGGAAGAGTGGCCGAACCAAAACTAAACATTATTTTTGGTTGTTTCAAAATCCTGCTTTCTTTTGCTCTTTCTCTTTACAACTCTTGAATCTTACCTACAGCACCTTTAGTGCTGGCAAAGTCCTAGAATCCTGCAACTTAAACAGTGGTCAACATAACTTTTACACAGGTTTTATCCCTGGCCTAACCAGTAATGTGAGGGGAATGTGAATCAGCCGATCTTACATTGATCATGTATATATATTATTTTATTCTGTTTGAGGAAATTGATTGAAAGTCAATATGGGCTCTCGATCTCGATAGTTTTTTTGTACTTTTTTTTTCAAATGTTTATCTTGTCATACCGTTAATACAGCAACAGAAGCCTGTCAACTACAGAAAGCTATTCGACATGACAGATTTTTTATTTTTTTTATTTAGTACAATTATACATGGGTACATTTATACAAGGTCTCCTTCAAAAAGGTTCAGTAGATCAATCTCATCCCTCATTTTCATATCCAATGCTTCATCATTAATGAACCCATTCTTACAGTGATTGAGTAATTATTTAGATTATCGGCATAAATAGAAATAGAGGCCAATTAAAAACAACTCAAACAGGTTCAGGGCGTAAAACACTTTAACAGTTACATTTAACTATATTGTGCTTTGATTAAATTTTAATCAAGAGATAAAATATCAGGCTACATGCGTTTGTATAGGTAAATGACCTTGTGGCAGTTAGGGCACATGTGCTGTACGTCTTGACAGGAGTCAATAAAGAAAGGGATGCAGCAGCAAAGCCAACACCTACATAGACAGACAGGAAAATTATGTTTTTGCAAAATATATTACTATTTGTTCTATTTGCGTAGTAGTCATGGAAGGCCATGTTGTTGCAACACATGTATATTATATGTATCTTGTTGGACCTGAATGTATTTGAATCTCACAAAACAAAACAAAAATCTCAATTTGATCAAATTGTTATATATATGTTATTATTATTATAATATAAAAGCATTGATGATGATGATCAATTATAATAACGATAACAACGATAACAAGTAATTATTATTTTAATTACAAATCATAATCATTTTATACAAACTTAATTTACATTTATTTTAAAGGATGTTGGGATATTGAGCCAAACAAAATCAAAATATTTCATTAAAGCTTAGCTTAGTTGGCCAATGCTTTGGTCACCTACTACTTTTACTGTTGCCATTTCCACCTTTTTAATATCTCTGTGGCCGAACAGTGTTATCGTTGTGTTTTGGGTGTAAATTGTTTATACTATCCTGATATGTATTGTTGGATGCACACCACTGTAAACAACATTTCCCCTGGTGGGTATAATAAACTAAAACCTTACCCAAATATGGCAAGGCCACCACAGATGGCCCAGGTCATCAGGCCGCTCTGTTGCTGGGTCCTGGTGATCACCACCTGCTGGCAGTGGGGGCACATGGTCTGGCCCGGGAAGGACTCAAGAGAGGGCGTCATCATCACGTGGGTGACTACAGGAGATCAGGGATAAGACATGAGAAGAGGTGAGATCAGTTAGTGTGAAATGAAGTGGCGTAGGATGAGGTGAGGTGGTGGAGGCTAGGTGGTGTGAGATGAGGTGGTGTGAGGTGAAGTTGCATGAGGTGATGTGAGGTGGGCTGAGGGGTGGTCGTGTGAGCTGATTTTAGGTGAGGTGAGTTGAGGTGAGGTGGTGGCGTGAAGATATGAGATGAGGTTGGGTGAGGTGAGGTAAGTAAAGGTATGGAAGGCAGGATAAGGTAAGAAGACACATTAACTCCAGGTGTTTCAGCAGCAATATTGACACAGAACAATGCAATCAAACAAATAATGAGAAAATAAGAGTAAAACGTGAACTAGGAGCAATATACATTGTCTGTTGGTCATAACATTATGTAAATCGATCAAAGTGCTTATGTGAGCTAATTTGAGCTAAAGGTATAGATTACTTCGAGGTTAGAGGTGTTTTGATGTGCCTCATGCTGGTATTTTAAGAAAGGCTCAGGATAACAGAATGTGTAAGGATGTGTGGATTGTGTTTACCTATTGCATGTTGAGCTGGAGGATTCCCACCTGGTAACAAATCAATAGGGTTATTAGTGCACAAATCTTATTTTTGAGTCACCGGATTTTAGAAAAAGGTGCTCCAGCTTAACAATTTACTATTTCTGTACTTTACAGCTGGGAGTCGTTCAACCAGCCGCTACACTATCCACTAAAACCATGTCATGCTCCCTAAACCATTCATCCATTGCCAACTGTCGTTCACTACAATTTATTTTTACCTTCTGCACCTTACAGATTCCTGTCACGGTTGTCATATATATTGCACTTTGTATATGTATTGGACCTTATGTTGTTGACTGTCTTGTTTTATGTATGCACCTTCAACTAAACAAATCCCTGTACGTCTTGTCATATGTGCAATACAATATTTCAGATTCTACCTCATCCTTGCCTCGTAATACAAACTCTGCATCTGATAAACCAGTAGAATCACCATGTAATCACTTATTTTCACATTCCCCGTTGTAAATATAGCACAGATATTGCCAAGCATCTCAAAATAGTTAATATAACATAACATCTTGAAACTGAAACCACAAGCCGGCAGATTCTTATATATTCTTATATTCTTACATAAACAGGCCGTTTATCTCTGACTCGGGAGAATGCTTTGGTTAAGATAAACAAAGTACCACATTGGTAGATCTTTTTTTATTTTTTTACTTGTGCTAGACATGGATGTCTGCATGTCAAGTATAGGCCTAAACACATTTGTATTATATCCTTACTTAAACAGCAGCCTTTGCATTGTTATGTAGGTTTGCTACAAAATGTTTGTTGACTGATTGACTGATGACCTGATGATCCGGTTTGTTGTAGTTTGTGGTTTTACTTGATTTGTGATGCTGTGTGATGTAATGTTAACTTATGCACCCTTTTGAAATACGGATGTCCATGTTCATTTCACCTCATGAAGTGTAGCCTACTGACCTCCTTGGTAGCCAGCTTGTGGTGCAGGGTAGCCAGCCTGGGGTGCAGGGTAGCCAGCCTGGGGTGCAGGGTAGCCAGCCTGGGGTCCAGGGTAGCCAGCCTGGGGTCCAGGGTAGCCAGCCTCGGGTCCAGGGTAGCCAGCTTGGGGTCCAGGGTACCCAGGCGGGGGGTAAGCCCCTGTTCCCGGGCCTTTATAGTCCTGTGGGGGTCCTGGGTAGGGCGGTGCCGTTTCCACTGGTGGGTGTGTCTTCTCCATGCTGGGGACTCCCTACATAGTTTTGGAAAATGCTAGATTAGCCTCACACAAGCCATTTATGAAATACAAAAAATACTGAATCAAAATGGAGGTTTGTGTCTTCTAAAAAGGTACAAAATGTTTTATACTAAAAAGCCAATAGATAAGTATGTTATAATTTGGTAACATTTAATATGTGAATTAATGTAATGTCCACCTAAATATTTGCCTAATACATCTTTGGGCCATCCTCGAAATCTACCCTAACCACTATGATTTTAATAGCAATAATTCTTCTAGTTAACTTAAAGTAAATAGAGTAATCGTTTTGCATCTGTACAAAAATGACAATTGCGCCGAGTTCCACAAGCAAGCATCACTGAAGTGACAAAAAAGATTATAAAGCACACCCTCGAGTGTAATATTGCAATTATACGGAGCCCCTAAGGGGACATGAGCAAAAAAATTGTTTTATTTAGTTTCACGTGCGCACGCGATAGTTTCACGTGCGCACGCGATAGGTTTCACGTGCGCACGAGATAGTTTCACGTGCGCACGAGATAGTTTCACGTGCGCACGTGAAAAGGTTTCGCGTGAGCACGCGAAACTTTCACGTGAGCACGTGAAAGCCGTATGTAGCCTGGGCCATACTGGAGACCGTGACAGCTGGAGAAATGACTACAGTACCGGAGTTAGTTGTACTATATTGTAGCAACCCTGTTTATATGCGTCCAAGCACCACACAGGTTGTTTTGATTAACTCTCGTTTATTAATCGCGGACACACGTTGTCTAACGCTATAACACAACGAACATGAACTTCCACACACTGTAACCCGGATATCCAACATTAAGGCCCGCCCCCTTCTCCTGAACACCCAATCAGAACATCAACACAATGCAGACAAACACGCAACTCAGAATCGTTACAATATTTTAATCTAGGTCTTCATTATAAGGAAAATTGCTGCTTTGCTTGCAAGTCGTTACCATTATATTGTTTCGATACGACATTTAAAACGAATTTTAAAGTCTTGTAATCTGTTCCAACTCATCTTTAGCCACCATCTAACCGTAGTTCTTTGCTGAGACTTTCTCGTGCGCACGTGAAACTATCTCGTGCGCACGTGAAACTATCTCGTGCGCACGTGAAACTATCTCGTGCGCACGTGAAACTATCTCGTGCGCACGTGAAACTATCGCGTGCGCACGTGAAAGTATCTCGTGCGCACGTGAAACTATCTCGTGCGCACGTGAAACTATCGCGTGCGCACGTGAAACTATCGCGTGCGCACGTGAAAGTATCGCGTGCGCACGTGAAACAATTTTTTTTTTTTTTTTTGCTCATGTCCCCTTAGGGGCTCCGTACAATTATACCACAGTTAAAACAAAATTATTATTTCTAAATGTATAATTGAAATGTAATGATCCCTCTTAAAATATATAATTTAATTTGTATACCTGGGAAACTGCGATGATTTACATTGGATGTGACTAATGTGACTTACCGGCCGGCCCCACCAAACGGCTCGCGGGCCAGCCCAGCCAAAGGTGTGTGTTTGGCAAGGTGAACGCCATTCACTTTATATTGGACGGGCTATCGCGTGGGCCGGGATTGCTTTGCGTTGAAGGGGCGGGACAAACGTTGAACTTCAGTTAACTTTATGCAAATGACCGCGTAGAGCCATGTGATTGGTCAATCGACATTCAGTGATTACTGGCTAACCTTTCCTAGTTTTAAGCACTTCCATCGACAACGTGTTAAACTCCCAAAAGCAGCCACTAGAGTGCGGGGCGGTGCCACGCGTTGTCAAAAACGAGACCACGCATTTCGACTCGTCCCCACCAAAAAGCGTGGCATAGCCCCGCACCCTGCCCAACGTGGTAAACTCCCACGAGTGTCAACTAGAGAGGGTGCCCGCATTTTGTGTCCGTCTGTGTCCGCATTTGTGTATCGAAATACTCCCTTCTAACCCCCCCCCCCCCCCCCCCCCTGATATGGAATTTACAATTCCATATCACGTTAATGTGTACAAAAGGGGGCAGTAGGCCAATAGCGTCTCGTTGGTTATGGCTGCTTATGGAGTTGTGTATGTAAACCCTCAAACATTTCTGAATAGACTTGCAAAACCTTTTGTATTTAGGCACACAGTGAGCTGTTTCTGCTTATATTTCCCTCTGGAATGTTTGGACGGTTACATGTTCAGAAAGCTTGACTTTGAATATGAAGAAGCATGGGGCCTACATTAACACACAAACACACACACACTCCCTCCCCCTCCCATTTCCTCTCTGGTTCTCTATCACGTATACATTTTTTATAAATCTTTAAGAAACCCCTGTACCTAATTACCTTTGCGACTTTTGTTACACAAAAAAGCAAAACCAGAGATAACGAGTCTTTTCTCAGGAACAATAGTTGTTGGATATATTTGTTCATGGTTTGTAGTATGACGATGCATGTGGAATCCAGTGAGAGGCTAACAAATGTGTTCATGCTGGAAAGAATTAGGCCTGTTTATCATTGACAAAGGATCGGCTGTTTCAACACACACACACACACACACACACACACACACACACACACACACACACACACACACACACACACACACTACACACCACCCTGTCCAATGCTATAGTTGTTAGGAACCATACACTCCTCCAAGTTTACAACATTAACTTAATAATAATAGAGAAATCACAATTTTACAAATTGATGAAATCCAAAGTTAGGAGTTGATTCAAGTTCCTGACCTCTTCCAAAACATGTATGTCCGATGAATATAGAAATGTAAGCTATCAGCAATGCTATCAATGCTTGCTGTCCATACATTTTCTTTATACATATATATTTATTTATTTAGAAAGAACAACTTAAGGAATAACTTAAGCCTGACAAAGACAACAGCCTACAGCTAATAATTCAGAAGGATTGACTATACACTATTGAAGATAAAACTGGTTCAGATCAACTTACCGTCATGCTCAGCTTCTTCTTAGAGACTTCCTGGTTATTTCTCTCTCTCTCTCTCTCTCTCTCTCTCTCTCTCTCTCTCTCTCTCTCTCTCTCCCACTCTAAGTGAGAGGCTGAGAGTGACTCCACTTCCTTCTGCTGAGCTTATAAAATGGTTCTAATAAACAATGAGGAAATGAATCATTGGTAGTGTTTGGTAACACAATGGAAGCGCTTAATTTTTTAAAATGTCAATCCTGTTTCTTTTCTTTACTCTTAAACATTTTACATTGCTTCTCGGAGATCATGTGCTCTTCCTTCACACTGACGTGTCTGTTACCATGGTGAAAACATATTGGAGAGACCACTAGAATAAAGTGCTGGTGATGTAGGCCTATTTATTGTTATACTGGCCCTGGCCCACCCCTTAGTCTACCTAATCAAATTATGGACTTTGCACATATCAGATTACAAAATCAAGCATTTACTATACAATAAATATTTTAAGCTTTTTTTGATTAAATGGATACTATATACTTCTTCTTACTCCGTTGAAATGGGTTTTATCATGTCATTTAGTAAATCACATGAGTGTCACACCAGTGTCACGGAAACATGCGGTGCCACGCGTTGTCAAAAACGAGACCACGCATTTCGACTCGTCCCCACCAAAAAGCGTGGTCTCCTTTTTGAAAACGCATGGCATAGCCCCGCACCCTGCCCAACGTGGTAAACTCCCACAAGTGTCAACTAGAGAGGGTGCCCGCATTTTGTGTCCGTCTGTGTCCGCATTTGTGTATCGAAATACTCCCTTCTAATCCCCCCCCCCCCTCCCGCATAGCCCCGCACCCTGCCCAACGTGGTAAACTCCCACAAGTGTCTCCCACAAGTGTCAATAAATAATACCTTGTTATACTTTAAATAATCTATAAAATAAATCAAGCATTTATTATACAATAAATATTTAAAGCTTTTTTTTATTAAATGGATCCTGTATACTTCTTCTTACTCCCTTTAAATGGGTTGTATCATGTCATTTAGTAAATCACATGAGTGTCACACCAGTGTCACGGAAACATGCTGACGTTGGAGATTTTAACACAGCTGTCAAAAAGGTTTTTTTAAATTTCATGATTCTTATCTTTACCGGATTTACTATTTACTACATTGAATTCCAGTACATGTACTTCTGGAGAAGGTTTATTTTTCATGGTGTACAAAATATATTGGCCACTAGATGTTAATGTTTCAAAAGTTTAGAAGTTTAACTTTTCAGTAATTTCACATTTGTCCTTATCTACAGTCATTTGGTATCTACATATTTGGCATGGTATTGGTTTCTTCTCTTTACTGAAGGGAACTTCAGTGTGTTTGAAGTTCCTGTGCGTGCATGTTTCTACAGAGTGCACCATGGATTGGTTGTTTTTTATTGTATTGACAATATCTGTGCTAGCAGGCTAGGCATACATCTTTGTAAAATAAATTACTAATTCATCATGGAGCCTATAACCCAAATATCTTCATAACTAAAGCGGTACGGCTATTTTGCCGGATTAACGACTTTTAACAACAGTGATATTAACGATTGTCAGGTGGAGAGTAACTCTCAGAGAAGAAGTGAGCTTGGAACAATGAACCACATTTTCTTTTACCCTTAAGAGGATATGCAGTAGTTGTGCACTTCAATTTTACCACCCGTAGAGGAAGTTGGCTATGAGCAGGAATCCACTCTCTCACGCTTTCTTTGCTGTGATGTCTGTGGCTAAATGTTATGGTTAAATTCTGTATTTAATGATCTAGCGAGAAGTCCAGAGCTTACCAAAAAGTATGTGAAGGGCAGTGGTTCTCAAACTTTTTCTTTCATGCCAAATAAAAAATTGTAACTTTACTCTGTCTCTAGATTGCTTCATCGTTGTGTGCTTTTTCAAAAATAGAGAATTTCTATCTCTATTCTTTTCGTCCCTGTCAAATATCTCTCCATTCTGTAAATCTGCAGACTCTCTGTCTGAATGAATACCATTGCTAATGTGAAAGCACGGGTCTGTTTATTGTTCGGCCGTGAAAAACATTCAGAAGTCAAAACATGAGTTCTGAACTACAGTTTATTCTACAGGAGTTTATTCTCGTGGGGTGGTCACTTCTTTCTTGTGACAGGTTCACCCCAGGCAAAAGGTTAAAAACAAAGGGGACTAGATAACACTAGTTAACAGATGGGGTGGCTAGATAACACAACTTGAAGAAAACAAAGCTTAAATTATTAAAACTAAACAACATATGGATTTTCCATAAAAGATTATGCAGTCACATGACCAGTCACACAACCGCCAAATTAAATGCACGGTTTAGTGATAGATTGGCAAAGCATGAAACTATAGGTTTAGTTTACTCATTCTGTCTTTATTGAGCATAAATACTTGTTTTCTTTCTCAAGATCAGAAAGCAGGTAATTTGTTTTACCAACAACTGATACATTATCCTTTACGTATATATCAAACTTGTTATACATAGCAAATACATTCATATTTGCATGATAGGTCTCTTAAGGATATGAGGTTGGTCATCAACCAGGACGCAGGTCAAGCAAAATATTGTAGCTGTTGTGTACTTAATGTGTCATAAAACACACTTCCTGTTACCATACATGCCAGGCACCTTTTACTGGGGCAAAGTAAGCCCATACATATAATGCACCTGATAAGGGCATGGCCGCTTCCCCTCCTACCACTTCAGAGAGAGTGGACTTTCTACTCACTACTGAGTGCTCAGAGAGTCTAGGCACCAGATCTCTCCCTCAACCAGCAAGCTCTGACAGGAAACGGAGTCCTTACTGAGACAAACCAAAGCCCCCCACCCCCACACGTTTGGCATTACGACCCAGCGATGGTGACGCTGAACCTGGGTACTCTGGCTGCGCCAGTGGGTATCGTGCGGCTGCTGCAGGTGGTGTTCACCTGCATTTCTTTCAGCCTGGTGGCATCGTTGGGCCACAACGACTTCTCCTACTGGACCTGGTGCATGTTCACCTGGTGTTTCTGCTTCTGCATCACCCTGCTCATCCTCTTTCTGGAGTTCACCTCCCTCAACGCGAGGCTACCCATCTCCTGGAATGACTTCACCACCGCCTTCGCCATGTTGGCCACTCTCATGGTGCGTTCAACACAACACTGTCTGTCCTAACTCGTGATGGGCTGGTGACAGATTGGTTGGTTCCTGTGGTTGGCTGCTAATTAAGTTAGGAGATGTTTTTTGTTTTTAATCCAAAAGGATTTCCAAGGAATTTAGATACATGTTTATGGAGCAACTAGGGGGTTAGGCATAATCTCTGTCAAGAAGCACAGGTCTTTGGGGGAATCAAACACAGTACTTTAGGGCTGGGGCGTCGAACACTCTAGCTACTTTGTTATTCTTCCCCTACATGTTGGGTTAATGATATTGGGCGCTTTGTTATTGTTGTCAACAATTGTCAATTGTTATTGATTTCCTAAGGGATGACAGAGTATAATTTGTTAAAGTTTTGTTAAAATTAAATAATGGATTATGAACTATAATGGTATTATTCTAAATTCTTGCAATTTAGGTCTTCTAAACATAAATTCTAAACATATGTGTTACGGCAATTTAACACAATGTACTTTTAGTCGTTTCTGAGAAGATTATTTTAATAGTTGGCGCCATAGAATGTGATTATTGCTGGAGAAAGATAAGCTCATAATTCAAAATAAATAAATAAGTGTTATCACCTAATTCTGTCTAGGTTCCATAAAATCACTAGTATAAACAAAACTAAATCAATGCTAACCTCTGTTTATATTAGGTGCTGGCTGCCTCAGTCATCTACCCTTACTTCTTCGCCTGCTCTTCGTGCGGTAGGCAGATCGGTGCCACCGTCACCTCCTGCCTGGCCTTCATCTTGTACGCCACAGAGGTGGGCCTGACCCGCGCCAAGCCTGGCGAGATCAGCGGCTTCCTGTCCACTGTGCCGGGCCTCCTCAAGGTCCTCGAGGCGTTTGTGGCCTGTATCATCTTCATATCCCTCAAAAGCGACCACTACAGTGCGTTGCCCGGCCTCCAGTGGTGCGTGGCCGTCTACTCTGTGTGCTTCATCTTTGCACTCCTCATCATCGTCTTCACCATAAGCTGCCTGCTCACCCTCTTCCCAGCGCCTTTCGACAAGCTCCTAACGGGGGGCAACGTTCTGGCTGTGCTCATGTACCTGACGGCAGTGGTGGTTTGGCCACTGTACAGCTTCCAGAACAACCCCAGGCCTCAGGGGTGTTCGCACCTGTGTCCGTGGGATGACTTAGTGGTGGTGGCCTGCATGACGGCGTTCAACCTAATTGCGTACATCGTGGACACTGCGTACTCCATGAGACTCGTGTTCTTCACCTCCTCGGTATAAGCCTTCCCCCCCGACCTGCCTTTGAACTCGGAATTTCTGTCGTACAATGTCTGTGACGTCAAATGTATATAAATAATGTCTAAATGTATAAAGTATGAAGGACTGCAGAGTCCTTATATATATTAGATATATTTATATATACCTTGAATGACATAATAGCACATATGATGATGGTATGATGATGACATGATGATCTGATATTGTACTTTTGATAAGGTATGCTCCGTGTGGCTGCTTTGAAGTATTTTACAATAAAGCTGGCTCCTTTACAATTCCATTTCTATCTATTTTTTTTCTTTAGTCATCGACTGACTCAACTTAACCATTACCGTAAGTCTTCTAGTACAATGAGCAGCGTTCAGTCACTGACTCCCACTCCCTTTTTCTGCAATGTTTACCAAGGTGTGTCTAGACACGGAAATCCTGCAGGGTGGAATGCATTCAATGGTACTCCTGCCCAACCTGTTATAAATATGTGTTAACAGATCCAGTAGTATACCAGGGATGTATTAATTAGTTATAGTAGCTCAACTTCTAATGTGTAATTTTAAATTCTCATTGATAAAATCTACAAAACCTGTATTGTACCTTTTACAACTTTTAATTGAAAACATACTGTTTGTTAAGCAGCTCTGAAAAACAAAACAAAATAGCCAATTTACTGTAATACATGTAACTTCATTTATATAGAGCACCTCTCAATACAAGTTATTTCAATTCATTATATTGGGATTCTAATCTTAAATAATCTCTGACATACTAATAATCGGAAATTGCATGGCTGCATCTTGTTTTACATCATATAGCCTATTTGAAAGCCCTGCTAACATACAAGACAAGGCAGTTCAAAGTCTTGGGATGACTTGAGGAGCTAATTAAAGTAATAATATGTCAAGTTATGCATTGACAGCAAGCACAACAAAAGCAAAAGCAAAGAGCGATGTTACTATATCTTGCGTAATAAGCTCATGTAGCTTGTACCGCCAGGGAGCAACGTATTTATTTTCGAGCCTACTTCCTTTGCCTTTTTCAAAAATGAATCACAAAACTGAAATTGAATTCAAGACTCTCATTGTGTCACTTTATAAACTTTAGTCAATCATTTATGTAATTCATTCTGTAATTAGTCTGACCTCGACCTTTAAAAATTGCACCTTGGTCACTATATTACGCCACATAATCTGAGAGAGAAACATAAATACAGTCACATCATCCTCATCTTTATTTTCCATCTTTACTGTCTCCCTCCGAACCCCAGACCCAGCACTCCACATTCCTTCATATCTAATCCAGAAATCAAGTTAAACTGAACAGTAGGGAAGCAGTGGCGCTATTTCTGTTTGTTTTACATCAGTATGTGTATTTGGCGACTGTGCCTTAGCCACTATGCAGATTAGCATCTCAACAAGTCTTGAGTTGGGGGACAAGAGTCCAATATGTGCTGTGAGCCAGACAAGGAGCAGCGACCATAAATGACACAGATAAGAACACACAGAGGCATTGCTTGTTCGGGATGAGTACACGCCATCAGGTTTCCAGTCCGGCGAACACACCTTTCCTCAGCACGACAAAGTCCTAAGAAATAACTGAGAAAAGTCATCGATGTGTTAAGGCAATTCCCAAGAAAGAAGAAGACAGGGACAGGACAGGAGCTGGATGAGTACCCGCAGGAATATGAGGAGTTTGGAGTAGAGTACCATGTGGAATGATGATATGCTAGAAGACACCAGAGGGAGGGACTAGATCTACAGAGACAGTGGAGAGGGGAGAGCTCAATACACGGTCAGCGCATTCGCTTGAGACATCACCGGGCAACTGACTATGAACGTGTCGGTGCGGTCGCTCACCGATCCCGTGGGCCTGTTGCGCATTGCGGCACTGGTTCTGACCTGCATGTCCTTTGGACTCGTGGCGTCAGTTGGGGTCACTGCGTCGGAGGAGTCCTCCTACTGGGCTTGGTGCATGTTCACCTGGTGCTTCTATTGCTTCTTCACCCTCGTCATCCTCATCTTAGAGTTCACTACACTCAGTGCCAAGGTACCCGTGTCCTGGGAGGACTTCACCACCGCCTTCGCCATGCTTGCCGCCCTGATGTGCCTGGCGGCGTCCGCCATCTACCCTGCCTTCTTCACCTGCAGCGCCTGCCCCCGGCAGATAGGCGCCACCATCACCTCGTGGTTCTGTTTCTTCGCGTACGGCGGCGAGGTGGTGCTGACCCGCCTGCGTCCCCGCGGGCAGATCAGCGGCTTCCTGTCCACCGTGTCAGGTCTCCTGAAGATCCTGGAGACCTTCGTGGCCTGCATCATTTTCACCTCTCTGGACCCCGCAAAGTTCTCTGGGTTTCCGGGCCTGCAGTGGTGCGTGGCGGTCTACTGTATGTGCTTCATATGTGCCCTGCTCATCATCCTGTTGACCATTGGACGGCTGCTCTCGTACTTCCCCGTGTCCTTCGAGAGGCTGGTGACTGTGTCCAACGTGCTGGCAGCGATGATGTATATGACGACCATGGTGATCTGGCCCTTGTACGGCTTTCGAGGGACTGTCCAAAACAGCGCCATGTGGAACAAACTGCTCGTGGTCACCTTCATGTCCATTTTTAACTTCATTGTGTACACCGTCGATAGTGTTTTCGCCATACACATGGTGTTCTGGCCTCAAGCCTCCAGTTAGGAAGGAATACACCATTCATCAAACACATGGGTGACACCTGACATGGCCGCAAGAACAACCTTTGAAGAAAGCCCTCGGACCATGGACATTTCTCTTTATTTATTCTAAAATTTAAAAATACTAACACTACTAGCTACTAACTAATTTTGATGGCTTTAGCTATTTTATGAACTTGGAGCACTTTGATTTTGAAATTATGCATATGATAGAGACACTTTGACAATGTTGATTACTCTGCCAATTGATTCTCTATATACCAATTAACCTTTGAACGAATGCAGATGATGTACCGTTGAAGCTGTATCACAAGAACGCTGAGTGCATTAAGTTAGCACACAGAGATCAACTTGGTTAATGGATAATCTCTCATAAAAATACAAAAACGATTCTGGTGTAATGTTAGATCCTGATACACCAGAACTGTTCCATTCTGATGCCTTGATTTGGATCCAGCTGGTCCAATTCCAGGGTGACCAAATCATATGTATTTATTCCTATGTGTCTTGAAAAGGGTCCTTTTAAAACCCACTTAGTATCCAATGTAAAAATTTCTATAGAAAGAAGTTGCTTGTAAAGATTGGTAGCTATCTAAACGCTGGTGTTCTATTTGTTCCTTGAATCATAGATTGTTACAGTCTCTATGCTTATCAAACACTGTGTAATTGAATGCATTTTACCAATAAATAAATAAATAAGGAATTTATCGCATTCTTTCCCTCATAGTTTTTGGCCAGGGTCAGCACAGCAGAATCTTGGAAGGTGACAAGCATTAAAACTGTTCAATGTGTAAGCAAAATCTTAACAGGTCCATTGTTTGGGGCACAATCACATAGAAAATTATAATAAATATAAAGAAAAATGTACAAACGTATAGATTTTAAATGTATAAACAATTATCACAGTGGTGTGCATGAATCACGAGTTACGCTGACCTAGGTTCCGATTTCTTGCAAAATGTCTTAATTTTCTGCTTCGGTTCGAAGGTATCCGACTTAATTTGACCTCACAATGATTTGATGCCTGCATGACGTTACTTCAGACTTACAGCTAAACCCCATGCTATTGTATACCGTGGTACACCAATCAACAGGAGTGCTGTTTAAGTGAGTGGGTTTGGTAGGACTGGTATAGTGCTTTTTCTCTTCTTTTGTTGTCATGTCAACTGTTTTGGCTGGAAGTGGAGAGTGTGAAATAATGAAGGGGGGGGGGGGGCTTTGTACTGTCAGGGTACCCCACCTTTTACCTCCTTGCTGTCTGACAAGGTAGCAAGCAGGTAGCAAGTCAGCACTGGGAACACCGTCTGCTTCCATTGATCTGAGTTCACAAAAACGGGAGCTGTGAGACAAAGTGTGCTCGAAATGAAAAGGATCTTTTGTCTGTTAAAAGTTTTTCTCAAAATCATTCGATGTAAAAACAACTAACCATAGCAATTTATTAGCAAAGTAGCAAAATTACATTTGAATAATTTAAATTTGTACTAAAAAGTGATTGCACACATCCAAGATAAGCACCTATGAACACAGATTGTGTTGTCCTGACAGAAGTAAGTTAATGCAATAAGGTGACACCAAGCACCTCCAAGTGGAGGGTTGTAGCATTTCATTTGCCCCTTATTGTTAGTGGCTGAAGAGGGAAAAAAAGGTCCACAAGCTGTGCAACAAGCTCTTCTCGTCTTGCTCTGTACACCTCATCATGACAAAAATTGTAAAACCATGGATAGTTGGATACGACAGCTGTGGCTTGCAACATTAACTACTACAATGCACTATTACTCTGTTACCGTGTTATTCTCCAACCTGAGAGTGGCTACTAATCACCATCAACAGCTGCGCCCCAGACACATGACCTTTTACAGGCTGAAATGCCACTAGGAGTGCAACGCTGCATGCACAGTATAATGTAATGTGTGTAATGTGTGCTGAGAATGATGGACGCAAAATCAAGCATGGAATTATTCTCATATAATAAGCCGTCACTCATGGATGTGTTGACCCCAGCAAGGTTACTATGACGACGTCAAACATGTGTACGTGCGTGCATGTGTGTATGGGGATGCTTTCTATGCCATGTTGGGTATGTTGGCGGGTATGTTGGCGTGTTCCAGGTGAAGCTTTCTGAGTAAATTCACCCTCGCCACGTGTCTATATCTTCCTACCTTTGGTTTCCCCCCATTATTTATCTCTGTTTTTCCGCTGGTCATATGTCTCATTCTTTCTAACTTTCTTTCTTTCTGTTCCTTTCTTCCTTCCTATCTTTCTCCCAGCATAATTCGACTGTTATTCAAGCCACTATCCAAAATGTAGTATAGCTACGTTGGTCCACAGCGGAAAACGTAGTAGTTTCACAACAACGGCTCTAAAATTGTGAGATGCATACGTTTTTTTGGCCTGTTCTTTTATATAGGTCTGCGTCCACGTCACGTGAAGCTTCTGTCTACAAAAACAAACAAGATGGCTGACATATTCTCAGTGGAAAATGCAATATTAACATTGTTTCGGCATTAAAGTGTGTTTTGATAACAGTTCTAGTTAGAAATGTGCCTTTTATTGTCATAATCTTCGTTCAGTGATTGTATATGATGTTTAGTTAGTCAGGTAAACTGCTCGTGGCGTTTTTCATACTTATTTGGGGGGTTTGAGGGACTGGAATCGGGGCAGGCTATATGTTTAAGAAATAACCAAAAATGACATTTTATTACACAACATGTATTTCAAACATGTGGAGCAATGAGCTAAATTTTTGTTCCGAATCCTCCCCCCCCCCCCCCCCCCCCCCCCCAGTTATCGTCTATATCCATAGGCACATGTATATGACCTATTGTTACAGCCTTGGCCGTACCCAGCAGATTCTTCGCTCTGTCTCCCCCTCTTGGTGTTTTCGTGTCCATGCAATGGGCGAGGCATTCCATTAATTTCCCCCGGCTCTTCACCTGTTCCAAGATGCACACCTGCCATCCATCTCTGCTATATATAAACCCGTGTTCTTCACCCACTCATCGCCAGATCGTTGTTTCAACCACAGTGGTAGATAACTAGTCACAGCTTTTGTGAATGTCGTATTTCAACATACGTTTCGTGTTCCATGTTTTTTCGTGTGTGTAATCTCTGTGTTCTCTTCGCCTCAGGATCGCCAACCACCTACCTGCCTGCCTACCTGCCTGTAGCGCTGCCTGCCTGTCCGTCCATCTTTCCACATACCTTCCACCTCTTGTTTTTTCTCTACCGTTCTCATTCTCCCTACAATAAACCTCTGGTTTTCATTCATCCTCCATTGTCTGCGTCTGTGCTTAGGTTCCTCCCATTCAATAGTAACACCTATGGCCATTATTTCATTTGCTCTAACGTGCAAGCATATATTCTGAACAACCCCCAAAATTATTTGTTCCTGTGATAGGAACGGGACACTGTGATGAGGTACATGTGTACAATATAAGCACAGTTCACGTTGCTTGCGTTACGAGTTTTATGTAAAGGTTAATTTACACAAAGTAAGATAAGGATTTATCACCTTAATAGAGCACTTCAGTCATTTACTAATTTAAAGATAAAAGAATTAGCCGGCTTTGACAACAAACCATAGCGCACTAATTGCCATAACGGCGTTACGTATGACAGCTGAGCTGCCAAATTTATATATATATTTGACGTAAACTAGGTTCCGCTGGCTAGGAAATAGACACATATACTAAGGTGCGCCAGACAGAACAGCGCCTCCCCGAGTGCCACCGAGGCAATGACCCCCTCATGTGTGAGGTTATTCTTCATGCTCAGTGTGTATTGACTATTTCTGTTGTTGAGTGCAATGATCATGGCAAGCTGCATATTTATAGGAATAAGGAATAGAGCACTAGATTAATAGTTGCTGAATTTCTAAAGATGGAATGTGGAATCTACCTGAATTATCTTAATTATCAACCACATTATTGAGTGTGTAAGAAGATGGAAGAGTCTAGTATGCTCATAAATTGTGTGTGTGTGTGTGTGTGTGTGTGTGTGTGTGTGTGTGTGTGTGTGTGTGTGTGTGTGTGTGTTTGTGTGAGTGAGTGTGTGTGTGTATGTTCAAGGCCAAGTGACAGCCAGGCCCCCCATTATGGTCACAAATTATAGGGTGGGGCCCGTTGTACTCCTATTTATCACTTTTATATGAATGAGGGCATTCAACTCTACTAAAATGATATGTTTGGAGGCTCTAGCCCAACCGGAAGTGATGACATTGGTGGGTGATATAGGGTGATCTTTTGTATTTGAAAGAGGGCCTAAAGTACATACAAAATTATCAATTTGGTGGTTCTAGCACAACCGAAAGTGATATAATCCCTCCCTGAGAGGTCATACAAAGATGTTAAAAGAACCACACCATTAATGGGAGCCTAGAATGACTTGTGAATAAAATAGAGACGCCTGGTGTTTTTTATGTGAATCAGGGCATTAATGTATATAGGGGGCTCTAGCCCTACAGGAAAGGCTCAATCAGCATCATCAAATGCTCCATTGAAACGCATTGGAAACACAAACACAAGTAGGACCTTCCTACCTCAAAAACTGCCTTTTACACCCCATTCTGATCAACTAGATTTTGCAGGCCATACTTCTGAGAGGCTTTGTCAGAAAACCAGCCCATTTGGGCAAACTTTTTTTCTGTAAGCGCTAGAAATCCAAATCTTATCGGATATGTTGTTCCCGGGACCCAGGGAAACGTGCGTATGAATTTTGGCATCTCTAGCCATCTCGAAAGGGCGGAAAAAGGGGTGTGACCTCCAATGGTAGAGTAAAAGAGCATAAAAAAGCGGGCAGTTTCTAGTTTCAAATTTTTTGTGGGATGGAGATCAAATGTGTGCCTTAAGGTATGTAAACACAGCTGGCCTGAGGACAGGTTTTTCAAGTCTGGGGTCGAAAGGTCAAAAGGATCCTGCACCATGGCCCTTATGAGATTAAAAAAAAATTATGTGCATTTCGCTCATAACTTTTTGTCGTTGTGAAATAGAGTCCTGATTCTCAGATATGCATGTTGGATGGGTAGGGGGTAGGTCTGGGAAGAACTTCAGCTCAAAATCTTGCAAGTGAGCCACTGGGTGAGGCGCCACGAGATGGAGCTTTTGCTGAGGCTTTGTGAGTAATTTCTTGTAGGGCTGGATTCTCCAAATTGATAATTGTATATGTCCTTTGAGACCCCCTTTTACATAAAAGAGTCCCCAGGTCTAAAGCTCACGTGTTAGTGTCCTTGACCCCTAAGTCACCTACTCCTTACATCACTTCCTGTAGGGCTTAGGCCTCCTAATTGATCATTCTAGTTTATTTGAATGCCCTCTTTCATATAAATGACACCACCACCACTGGGAAGTGGCAACAATTCTCCATATCCATTGAGGGGGAGGGGGGGGGGTGCTTGTGGACTGTAGGGGTACACCATACATAAATAGGAAGCTTGCAATGAGCATTTCACTCAACAACAGGAATAGTCAATACACACTCAGGATGAGGAATGACCTCTCACACATGATACATTAATGAATTGTGTCAAATAAACCTGCCTCGTTAAATCAATGAGCTTGGTGTTTGGCTTTCACAAATAGGTTATTGGCTGTGCCACTACCAAATCTGTCCGTGCTAACACATCTCTTGGAGTGACGTAACTAGCCCTCAGACAGTGATTTAAAAAACAACGAGTAATCACGTTGATTACAAAAGTAATTTATTAATTACAACTAAACAGTGTTAACTGCGAGTTGCCTTCAAAAGGCACCTTAGAAATGTGTGTCTATTTCCTGGTCAGCGGAACCTAGTTTATGCCAAAAACAAAACCATGGACGGCAGCTCAGCTGCCACACTTAACGTCGTTATGGCAACAAGTGCGCTGTGGTTTGGAGTAATAGCCGGCTAAATCATTTATCTTTAAATTAGTCAATGACTGAAGTGCAAATTTAAGGTGATAAATCCTCATTTGTTTGTGTAAATGACACTTCACATAAACCTCATAAACTCGTAAGCAAAGTGAACTGTGCTTACATTGTGAACATTAATGTTCCTCGTCACAGCGTCCTGCTCCTATCACAGGAACCTAGAATCAATATGTTCGGGGGTTGTTCAGAATACTGTGTTCATATAACATGTTCATATTCATGTATTAAATACAGGATATATGCGTGCATGTTAGAGACAATGAAATAATGGCCATAGGTCGTAAACAAGCGCATACGAATACATACGATTACTGGGGGGTGGGGGGATTCGGAACAAAAATGTAGCTCATTGCTCCACATGTTTGAAATACATGTTGTGTAATACAATATGTCATTTTGGTTATTTCCTAAACAGAATATATCCTACCCCGATTCTAGTGGCTCAAACCCCCAAATAAGCATGAAAAACGCCACTAGAAGTTTGACAGACTAACTAAACATCATATACAATCAATGAACGAAGATTATGACAACTGTTATCAAAACGCATTTTAATGCCGAAACTATGTTAATATTGCATTTTCCAGAAACTTGACAGTCACGTGACGTGGCTATGGTCTATGGTCCTATAGAAAATAATAGGCCTAAAAACCCTAGGCATCTCACTATTTTAGAGCCGTTATTGTGAAACTACTACGTTTTCCGCTGTGGACCAACGTAGCTATATGACATTTTGATGTGGGACTGGGTTGAAACATAACAAACGGTGACTAAGTGCAAGCTGATATCTCAAGCATTGTGTGATGACTTAAAGGGACTATTTGTAGGATTCTCTACATGCTGAAAGTGCTTTTAATTGCCAATTTATGAGCAGGTTCTAACCTAACTTAATAAAGGAAACTTCCCCGACTCTCTCAGTTGAGTAGAACAGCCTGTGACGCTGATTGCTATTATATTTGTACCAGGGCGGTTTTTACAACGGTGAAACCAAAATTGAATGCAAGATTGATCTGCATGAATAGAGTTGGATGGTTCAAGTTGTGTGAATGGTTTGGCTGGTAAAAACGTTCTTATCTACCCGTGGCACAGGATCCTTGGAATATGTTTGGCAGCGTTTCCCTGACAGTTGTATCTGTCAATATACATGATGAAATTGTTTATATAAATTCAGAATCATGTAGTTCAGACACTTCATTGAAGGTGTCCTTGTAAACAGTTCAGATTAATGTGATGAAGCATCTTTTAGCTTTTATACCTGCATGAAGGCAGTGGGAATGTGTACGTGTGTGCGTGTGCGAGTGCGTGTAATTGTGCTTATGTAAGGATGTGTGTGAGGTATTGTCAAACTGACCTAAATCCGGACATTGTGGCCATTGAATCAAGCAGCAAAGACTTAAAAAATCATAAGGCCATAAATCGTTGCTAAATCTTTTTAAATATTTAATGTTGTGTACATGTCTATCTAACTAATCCAGATATTTTTCACAATTGTAGGTATTGTTGTTTGACGCTTCAAAGGAATGGCTATCAATTAGGCAATTCTGAATGACTAATTGTATCTCTATTATTGTTAGCACGTGGCAATTATAAATATTCCTATTTAAATAACGGTGCAACGTAAGGTTTTTCTTCTTATCTACGTATTCTGATGGAAAAGCATGCGAAGATTGGAAACTGGAAATAATGGGAGTGTCTCGTTGGTCCAAAGGTGTGGCAACTCCCCAGATACATAAATAGGCTACCAGCAGCCCACTGTGGTCGACAGCATCGGACTTCACGAGAGTTCAAGCGTAACTTAACTGGCTGTTTGGGGCATCTTCGTTTGTATTTGTACTTTATGTTTGGATAACATGGTCGTGATTTTAGATATAATTCATAATGTCAGTTCAGGCGGCAGGGTATTTTGTCTTGTGGATTTTGGGGGAAAATGACCTAGAAATACGACGCTGCATATACAAAACACGGAGATCTTTATATAAGTATGAAGGGAGGATTTTGTTGTAATATTTTTCTGCTACCAAAGCCAAACGTGGTGGGAGTTGCGTACCATGGATAGCGAATGAGACAGACAGGCGCTTACAGGTAAACCCTCACGCTGTGAAGAGTTGTTTTCAGTTATTGTTATGCTAATAAATCAAACAGTTTTAGATATTGTTGCCAATGTCATGAAGGAATAACATCTTATTCATTAGGCGTCTTCATTAAATCTATTAGCGGAAGGGTTAGTAAACTAAACTAAACTAAATGTCAAATGTCACATCTATGTGTCGCATAATTTGTTGCATATGCCTGTTCGCATCCTTTTCAACAACCGTTGTCATATTAGAATAAAATAAAATTAGGCCTATAGCAAAAACCGTTTAAGTGTTAATTTCGTCGTTTAGGCCTATGCCTATATCGTATGACTATATTATAGTCTAATTAAACTTGAATTAATATAACATTGAGTATGTCTCTGGCTCTTATTATGAAGCCCTTGTTGCTGGTAGAAATGTCAACAAGCGCTCGGAGTCGCACGGGGACCAGTGTTTGTGTTCGTCAACACACAGCGGTGCGGGACGCGCGTCATCCTTGTGTTTTGTAGAGCGGTTCAATGAATCTGTCAATATTATTTGTGCAACAAGTAGGCCTCCACCAACTGCCATAAGGTCACCTTTTAGTCACAAACGGACTACACTCTTGTCCTAAGTTATCTGGGGTCTGCGTTACAACTACTCGTACTGTAGTTTAGTTTAGTTTTAGTTGTAGTTTATTTATAGAATACTATAAAAGAAGATATACATATTTAAAAACAGCATTGACATACAAGTGCAGGAGAACGACAAAACCTCCAGCGGACTAAAAAAGACTCCCTACGATCTAGATAAAAAATAAATAAATAAATGATTTCCACTAAAGTGCAACAAAGGCGCATTTCTATGGGCAGTAGTGTGCTTGTGTGTGTGTGTGTGTGTGTGTGTGTGTGTGTGTGTGTGTGTGTGTGTGTGCTTGAGTGCGTGCTTGCGTGCCTGTGTGTGTGGGGCTTGGTCCATTAGGCTGGTCTTCAATCTGTTTAATGTTATGAATCAAAGAAGAGTTGCTTTTTGTGATCTAATTCAACTAAATTGCTTAAAGATTAAAAATACAATTCTTAGACAATTCATACCATGGTCACTCTGAGGCCCAGAGTTAGTCTTTGTTGACTCATCTAACGAACCTTTATTGTCACCAAAATAAATCATCAAGTCATAAAAATAAACAACCATGACAGCCAACAAGAAAAACACAATTGAGACTCAACAAAAGTAGTGAGGTTGAAAGTAGTTCAAAGCAAAAACAATTTTTAAACCTGTTGGACTAGAAACAGAGAGAGGGGGGGGGGGGGTTGTGGTAATTATCCCCTATTGTGGTGCTGCCCACATCTCTAGTCTGACCTTAACCACACCAGACCCTTGGGCAGTATGTCAAGCCAAAACGGCTTTGGATTAGAATTTAAATGGTCTGTGACCTCCGTTATGTGGAGGAACTGCTATGCAGAAATGTCTTCATTTCTTACGGTTGTAGTGGTTATTGTGTTTGAATCTGAGGTGAAAGGTTGTGGGTTCGAACTCCAATGTCTACAATCTACCTGTAGGCATGCCAGAGTAGGATCCCCTACCTGCTAATTCATGAAACGTTAATGATATATTTTTTGCATTGGATACAATTGTTTGCAAAACAATTGAAATGTATGTTGTTCATGTTTGCCCCAAAAATATCCTTTCATAGGATAGGATTGGCACTTCATTGCAGATGACAATCTTAGTCTTTCTCTTGCTGGTGCAAAGTCGTAACCCCATGGCCAGGTTTCTGAGAATTGTTGAACTGGTTCTCTGGCTTTCAATTAGGAGAAACAGCAGGTTGGCTGAATGCCCAGAGCCTTCAATGGAATCTTTTCACACCTCTTGGAAAATATATAGGGAGCTTGTTGCCCATGCCAGCAGATGCATTCATACTGTGAATGCCTAAAATTATATTTGTATACTCACATAACATCCTACAGAATTGCATTTCAGTTTCAGCCATCCACGCAAAGTGTGGAAGGTGTAACGGAAGTGTCAAAGACCAGTTATGAGCCCCTGCAATAGTTATGTAATTGCTGACAGCTTACCTCGTATCACCAAAAAGCCCCCAACAAAATTGAAGAAAGCAAAGTTGATCATTCCTTGTATCTTTCATCTGCATGTGTTTCAAAGGTCCCTGAATGACAACCTTCACAATGAATGACTACAGCTGGACATCAGAGACCGAGGACACGACCTACAGGTCTCCGTCCTCCATGCCTAACTTGGTCTACTACTCCAACTCCGCCGACGTGAACACTTCTTATCTCACCACCAACGACACCAATGATAAGGCCTCACCCTTCTTCGGCAGCTGGTCGGTGGCCACCGCCATCATCTACCTCACCGTCTTCATTGTGGGACTGCTTGGCAACACACTGGTAATCTACGTGGTGGTGCGCTATGCCAAGATGAAGACGGTGACTAACATGTATATTCTCAACTTGGCTGTGGCCGATGAACTCTACATCCTGGGCCTCCCCTTCCTGGGCACCCAAAGTGTGCTCTCCTATTGGCTGTACGGGGAGTTCCTCTGCAAAGTGTACATGATTGCCGATGCCATGAGCCAGTTCACATCTATCTTCTGTCTAACGGCGATGAGCATTGACCGCTATCTGGCAGTGGTGCACCCTATTCGTAGTGCCAAATGGCGAAGGCCGCAGGTGGTCAAGGTCTTCATGTGTTTGGTGTGGGTGATGTCCTTCCTGGTCGTGCTGCCCGTCACCATATACTCAGATGTACAGGACCGGTTCAACTCCTGCAACATGAGCTGGCCTGATCCCCAAGACCTGTGGTCCACAGTCTTCATTCTCTACACGGCCATTCTGGGCTTCTTTGCTCCCCTGCTGGTCATATGTCTCTGTTACCTGCTCATTGTAATTAAGGTACGCCGTTAAATTATATTGTGATGTTCTTCTTTCATTCTACTGGCATTTAGCTGTTATTACCATATGATCTTAAATGTACAGTGTTTCTATTGACTATTTAGCTATTAAATGTACTCACAGTGAATTCAGATTGATATCATTTCGGCATCGCATTCATGGATGTCTCCTGGACCAAACCCAGAACCTCTCGGCTGAGCATTGAACACCCTAGTCTATCCTGAGTTAGTTGAGTTGCATTCATTTTGGATGAACTGTTTTAAATATGATTAAAATCATGGTTAATCGATGGAACACATAAAGGACAAAGGGGGGCCTGGTCAAAGAGAGACAGCCTCATGAGGGCAGTCCATTGTAGTTCCTGCTCTACAGATTTTCTATTTTTTCAATGTATGCAGATAATCAATTCCCCCTTAAATTTCTCAATTCAGGTGAGATCGGCAAGCATGCGGGCAGGCTTGACCACGCGGCGCCAGTCAGAGCGCAAGGTGACACGCATGGTGGTGATCATTGTGATGGTGTTTGTGATGTGCTGGCTGCCGTTCTTCATCACCAACATGGTCAACCTGGTACACATCATCCCCGAGACTAGCGTCAGCGCCGTCTTATACTTCTTCATTGTGATCCTCACCTACGTCAACTCCTGCGCCAATCCCTTCCTCTACGGCTTCCTGTCCGACAACTTCAAGCAGAGCTTCCGGAAGGTGCTGTGTCTCCGCAAGGGGAACGGGTTGAACACCATTTATCAATCAGGGGGCCCTCAGGCAGGGGCCAAGAAGAATCCTACTGGAAAGCCTGGTGGTCGTCATAACGCGAATGGAAACAAGACGCTAAAGACAGAGGTAATATAAAGCTAGGGACATGTAGCTCATGTCACCTAACTGGTCAAAGTCAGGCCCCTTCATCACGATCACTCAAAAGGTTTTTGTAAGGCCAAATTCTAATGAAACGATACCCCATTACCATACAAAGAGAAGCCCGCGAATGGGCCAGGCAAAACATTTATCAAAAACCTTATTGGAAAGGAGTCTTTGAGAATCGCTTTAATAGAAGATCATTACTTTAATAGAAGATCACCTCGTTATAAGAGCTAGATAACAAGGTGCCATGTTCGTAAATATTGTTTTGAGTATTTTGCCTTGTCCCTAGAGTACATAGCAAGCAAGGATGTGTGCTATCCACACAATACCAGCCTGGTGTCCTCAATTCCAATACAGCTAAATAGACAATTGTCTTTCATATCATATCATAAATATGATCAAATTTGATTATGTATAGTTAGTGAGTGAAAACCTGGATTATTGCCCAGCTAACCTTATACCTGCCGTAAACCCATTGAGTCACAAATGGTATTTGTCAATATCGTGTGCAATTGAGTTTCCACTTTTTCCTCTAAATGTACTGTGTTAAGGCTGAATCCGATTTGATTACTGCAGTCTCTGTCTGTCTACCACTGCTTATCCATCTCTTCCTTTATTGAGTGATATTGCTGTTTGCTTACATTTAACATTGTTGCCCTAAACCTAACCCCCCCCCCCCTTTGTTATTGTCTTACCAGGCAGACGTATGTGCAACCGTCAAGGACGAGCTTTTGCCATCTCAGCATAAAGCAGTGATTGATCAGACAACGTTCTGAGCATGCAAGCTTAATTGTTGCTCATGGTCCTGCTATACTGAGGTCCAAAGCCCAAGTTAAATTGTAAATGACTCCAATGACCCTAGTTCTTCCCAGTCAATCCAGAAGTCGAAGTAGGAAGCTGAAAGGATGTTGAAGAGTTTCATTGTATATAGGCAACCAAAAAAGTTCTCATTAAACTAGATTAGTTTAAATTCTGTCCTGTATTTCTCAAAAGACTGATTCATTGCAGCTAAAGTTTAGAAATTCCAAAGCTGTCAGTTTCTTTGTCGCAGCAGTATGTTTTTGGAGTTTTTGACAGAAATGTCAAAGAGATGATTGTGGAGATGATTGCAAATCTTTGATGTAATGCAAACATTTTCTCCCCATTACGTAGTTTTGGGGTCACAAATGTTTTCCAATTTGAAGAACTACAAAGAGGAGCGTTATTATTATTATATGTACATTTTGCAACATGCCTCCCCCACTTGATAAGGGATTTTGACATCACCAACAAAACCATGGGTTTACAGGACAGCAATGTGAATCTCCATGGTAATTGCAAATATTATATTCAAATACTAACCATCTCTTGTAAGGTTCCTGATGGCATTGTGAAAACGTAACGTTATTATAAGACAGACCTGTGTGTGAAGTTCTGGAGTGGCGTTCCAAAAATAATTGTTGAACATTGTTGAACAATCAAATTCAGTTGAAATTTTGGACAAAACCATGGGTTTACAGGACAGCAATGTGAATCTCCATGGTAATTGCAAATATTATATTCAAATACTAACCATCTCTTGTAAGGTTCCTGATGCCATTGTGAAAACGTAACGTTATTGTAAGACAGACCTGTGTGTGAAGTTCTGGAGTGGCGTTCCAAAAATAATTTTTTAACATTGTTGAACAATCAAATTCAGTTGAAATTTTTGAATTTGGCCATTCAATCTGCACTTCAAGTGTTATTGTTTTGTTGTAAGAATGTTTTGATTAAGCAGACATGTGTTTTGAATTTATGTTAAAGTTCTTATTTGGCCAGTAAATGTGCTCCCTGAGGCACTTATTTATAGTGTGATAAATGTCAAAAAATTTGCTTTTTTTATTTTATTTAGCTAAATAACCTTTTACTAAAAATAGTTAAAATATGTTAATCTTATGCTAAATCCGAATTCTAAATCGAAATCTCAAGTATTAAATATAAATGTCCTTAATATACAGTATATTCCTAAAATTAAACTAAGATTAAACCAGACGATTTAGATGTTAAGGACATTTAGGATTAAGATTATGGTTGAAATTTAAGATATATAAAAAAATCAGATTTCATATTAATATTTAAGACACAGGGGTTGATATAGAATGATTAGGTGTACATGTGAAATAAGAAAATTATTTCACAGTGAAAAGGTTATTTTGCTAAATACTGTTTGCCAAAATATCAAAAAGTATGTTTGTATTTTCGAGCAAGGAGAATTTACAAACAACACCCCATAGTTACAGTTAAATTTCAATTCAAGACCAAGCAGTGGCAGCTTTAATGTTTCAAGTTTATGTTTATTTTGTTGTTTCACTTGAGTACTTTCAAGTATTTTTGTGGGGTGGGGGAGAACTTTTATTTTTTTATTTTTGGGGGGAAGGGAATCAACTTAATTTGGAATGGAATAACAACAAGCAAGAGGAAAAGTAACAAAACAGCATTGTTATTGTGTCAACGTATCATTTATTTTACTTCATTTTAAATTGGTTATATTGATTTCAAAGAAATGCCACTATGGTTGTGAAATGTCAAACATTTCAAGTATGAAATCTGTCCATTACAAATTGTAATGAGTTAACAAAGAAATTCTTTCAATAAATGAATATTAAAAACTCGATTTTGACATGTTTATGCTGTATCAACGCTGTTCTGCAAACAATGAAAGTCCTATAAACACCTGTTCTTGTACTACTAATGACATTATCCCTTGTTGATTAAACATATAACAAAAATGTTAAATGGGTTGAATCATTTAGCATCATATAGCATCGCCTTGCATTCAATCCGAAAAAATGTATGTCCTGTGGTAGGATCCATTCATTATATCTGTTTGTTTTGTCTCTTCATGTTTCATGTTATCTATTTGTTTTAATACTTAACTTTAAATGAAATACATCTTTTATTACATTTTACATTTTAACATACCCTCTTCCTTTCCTCCTGTAAGCTACCAGCAATCAATTCTTCTCCATCTCCCTGACCTACTTTAAACTACAATAAAACCGCAACACCTCTTATGGATTGGTTTGCATTGAGAATGACACCATCTCTAGGTTAAACACCTGCTATTGCATGCAAAACAGTATATTGGCTATATGGATACCTGCTGATTAAACATTGATGAGACATACCTGTTCTCCGTTTATTAAAACTGAATTGAAGAGGTCTTTACAGGGGAGTTGGCAGTCCTGCAGGCCCAGAATGAATAAAACCTGAAAGCATTTCTTTTAAAGGCGGTGGTTTAGTTCTCACTTAAAGCCACCTTAAAATAATACTGTGCAGGAGTTGGCTCTATGTTTGTTCGACAGCCATTTTTGGATCTTTACCACACTTAAACCCCTTGGAAATGTGCTAAAGAGGACTCAATGGTGTGGATAACATGAAGCTAAACACTGCCGGCACTTCTGCTGCCAACAACCAGTTTTTAGATCTGTCCCCAGCTCGGTGGGAACATGCATGCATATTGTTGACAACGTTGTGTGAAACAAGTGTGACATGACACCCACGTGACACCCCATGACAGCCACACTTCTGCAGCGACATCACCTCTCTCTCTCTCTCTCTCTCTGGTCCTCTGCATCCCCTATCCACTCTTTATTTACTGACAACCTGGTTATATGGCAGCCTGTTGCGGGCACACACAGTCCAACAGTGGAAACACAGTCTGCCCCCCACCCCCTGCTCAAAACGTTTATCCCCTCCATTATTTGTGGCCAAGTTAGTTTTCCATGTACAGAAAGAAAAGGTGCTAAAAGGTGGGCAGTTATGATGTATGAGGTGAGTTATGACAGTAAGACCTTTACAACACCTCTTTCTCTCTATCTATATATTGTTCAACTTCCTAATGCATTATTTTTTCTGTTTCCTGTTCCTGTAACACAAACTTTTTGCCTTTAGTTTTATTCAGAGCTATTGCAAGGCAGTTGGCTTTGTGAGCAGGTGGTGGGGTGGAATTCCTTTGCCTTTTTATTTATTTGTTAGTCGCTCTGAAGGTTGTTCAACACTACTGTGTTGTTCTCAGAGCTGTGATTGGGCTACTGATGGTCAGTGTGGACAAATGAAGGCATCTGTCTTATTTGTAAGGATGAAACAAAACAACAGCTAAACCAAAACGAATTATAATGAACATCCTAGTTCAAATTCCCGATCCTATTGTACTTTGGGGAGTACCATCACTTCCACCAACCACTTGTGTGGTTACCATACAATTTTGTCTATTTGCACTACAGAACAAAACAACCCTTGTATCCTTTTGTATGTAAATGTATGTGATCTGTTGTGCTATTATGCTCTATGATTGTTTCAACCTGCATTGATTAACAAAACCTTTGTTTGCTTTGTATCGTCCATGGATGTGGTGTCTTCTGCATCTTGCATTTGCATTTCCTGGATGACTTCCTGGATGCCGATACATATCACAAGGCTTCTCATAACTAGTCATATGAACCACGTGATGTTTTTCTTTAGTTTATTAGTCAATGGTAGTTCCAGAAACCTCTTAGAGAAACATTGTGGGGCAAGCAGTTGGAACATTGGGGATCAATATGCTATGTGTATATTTGTATGGTTGTTGAAGTATATATATATGTTTGGTAAATAAAACACATAAACATAGTTCTCACCAATGATAAAAACAACACATGGAGCAGGTGCGTTACACCTGCGTGCTCCCACTCAGAATACCATTTTCTGCTTTTGGCAGACAACAAAAGTTATAAATGTCAGGTTTTAAAATCTGTAGGATAAAACAATCATATCTGGGTGTTTGTCATCAGAATCATCATTGGTCGAGAAGAACTGCGTCAGTGGCTTCAAAACCTCTATAAAGTGAGGTTATGGACCTGCTCTTTGTAGTTCTGTGATTGGTTAGTTGAGTGAAGTCATAAGGTGGCTAAACGTCTGCATGGGCCGAGCAATAGCCTTTATAATAAGCAAATAGTATGCAAACTTCAGTGCCAGAAAATTATTGCTTTATTGTTTGCTGTTTTATTAACATTTTAAAAAGAATCTAGACATATATGTCCGTCTGTCGGTCTAAATAGCTATAGCTCATCAAATAAATGCAGTTAATCAGATAAACTCATTGTTTTTGTCTGTACAGACTCACGTGTCAAGCTGAGAGTTTAAGTCAATATTTTTATTCCAGGAGATTGTCCAAAATATATATTTTAATAATTATGTAATAAACCCTAAAGACAAGCTCTTCCACGATATCCAAAACGATCCAAAATGTGTGAACAAATGGTGTAAGTGGTGATAATGTTGATGTAGAGTGGTGGTGGTGGTGGATTTAGTGGTGGTGATGTTGGTGTGGAGTGGTGGTAGGTGTGGAGTGGAGTGGTGGTGTTAGTGGAGGGGGTGGTGTGGAGTGATGCCAGTTCCTTGTATGCCTGAGTCATCTGGGTGAACATTGCAGTGTCACCCGCCACTGCAGGGGGGTCTGGCTGGAGAATTGGTGGTTGCGTGGCATAATCACACTGAGTGTATGATCCGCATGCATTTCAATTTGACAGGCTTTGCAAAGAGTACAGCCCATAATAGGGACGCTGACCTTTAGGAAATAACATTCCCATTGTATTTTCTTGTGCTTCCTCAATCACACTACATCAGACTACCTGATCAGAATTGGCTTTAACGGTCCTCTCTTTTATGATTCTGTTGTTGACTTGTCTGAACAAAAAACGTAATCTACAAGAGACCTGGATATAATTTAAGAGATGCTTTGAATGTATCTGCCTCTGCCAGCCTTGGACATGATCTGTAAGAGTAAGAGAAAAGATTTGGGATCGAAACAGGATCGAAAAGATTTGGGCGCAAGTACAAGCCTTCATTCTTTAAAACCCTAAAGTGATGGACAACATACTGTAGTTAATTCGAATTATGTTATTAAGGGGTATCAAGGTGTGCATCAAGCATCAGAAAATGAGATGCCAGGAAAGCCATAAATAACTACCTCACATGATTTTGGCCTATCAATTTCCAACTATTCCTTCATGCACCGATTTAATAAGGTGGAGTCTATTTCCCCTCCTGGCTACAAAGCCAAGCGGATGACCAATTGGGTTGTTTGCAGTCGCGTGACACCCATGTCGTGCAAGCTTCAGATAGATGGCAGGAAGTGAAAAATCCACAAATATAAAAATCTTTCTGTATTGTTTAAATAAGAAACACAATATTTATGATTTACCCACTATCAAGTCAGTAGACATAGGCAATTACATTGTACAGTAGACCTCGTTCTACAGCTGGAGTCATAACTGTTTTGTTTTGTGTGCGGCTTGGTTCACGATTTTGGAACGAAAAAACTAAAGGACAACATTCATCGTTTTTCGATATTTTGAATGTATCACTATGCGGGAGGATTACGATTATTATTATTTTTGCTAACTTTGCTAGATAGCATGTATCATCAAATCATTAGGCTTGAGCACACCATCAACCTCCATGTAACAGCAGGTAAAAAAGGACATGCAAGATAACAGCAAAGCACTCCACAACGCATCACCAGCATTTTTAGATTTGGTTCCTCCAGACAAAAGATGCAGATTTGCCAGCCATTGATCTCGCTGATTGTTTTATCGTTTTATTTTGTCACCTTTGTGCTGAACAATTTTTAAATGCGGTATGATCGATTAGAACAACCACCGCGCAAAACCATGGTGAATATCCAGTTAACACTTCCTTCCCTCCAAAGATTATATATATGATTCATCAAAAACTGCTCTCAGTGTAACCTCGTCAATCTCTTTCAAATAATCGTCAAGGTCAACCAACTCTACGGTTTAGTTTTTCACAAACATAAATAGCATCCACTTCAAACGTTAAATACATTTCACCTAATAAGTGACCAAAGAAACTCCAGAAGGTAACATGTAAACTACAAAGCAATATTGCAAACTTAAACTTACAAACTGCAAACCAAGGATTCCATCCACCTTGCTGTTATGCTTTAATGTTAAAAATACACCCTATTATTCCAACACTGTTTATTGCTGCAGACCCGCTTTCAGCCTTTGTCAGAAATGCTCGGTTTCTGCTACTGTCTCTTTAAATCCCTACACCCTACAGAACGACAACATGTGTAGAGCTGACTATGGACCTTTGAGGCGTAGAACAGAAGAATAATTATTTTGTATTACATCCAATTATGTAACTGTCCAAAATTAGAGTGGAGGAGTTTCCTGATCCAGCTGGAGAGTATTTTGGCTTCTGAACGCCCCTTGACTGTAGTGGGAGAAATAGCGGCCATGCACCCACAATATCCTTTGAGGGCTCGGAGCATGGTAAATAGTGGTAAATAACTGTATTGTGACTGTTACATTACAGCTTGTATACTCATTAATCCAACTCCACACTTGAAAAATGTTTGACATCTTGTGATCGGAGAACCATCTGTATATTTCTATAAATGTTTAGCTAAAGGTGGGACTACAGCTGATTAGAACATCATAACGTGAGCTAGCAAGTAAGCCGAAGCCTACAGCTAAACATTAGAACACTAACGATTTGTAGTAGGGTCTCCAACTGTCCCGAATTAGCCGGGACGTCCCGTATTTTGGGCTAATTTAGTTTGACCCGCGCGGGACCTCCCTTGTCCCTTGTATATTGACTGCTACTCTAGCAGATCACGCCATGGGTGAGATCACCTGTCAATAATTGGCTGTCATCCAATCACAGGCCCCCTCATGCAAATCAGTTGCACCGTACAACTGGAATTCCAGGTAATTTCTGGTGTTGTTTGGTCAGTTAGGTTTCAGCAAATTCGGATAAACCTGTGAAAAAGAAAAGACTGTGCAGCCACAAACAATGGGAAGCAAAAAATACATGGGTTAGGCCCGTTAGCGCTGACTCGACAAAAGCCTTCTATACTTTATGCCGTCGGGAATTCTCAATTGGCCATGGAGGGGAGAATGACCTAACTAAGCATGCTTCCACATAAATGCACCACAAGGCCACACTAGCTAAAGGTGCTACCAATATCGGTGCATTCTTCATGACATCTACTGCTGAAAAAGACAAAATCGCGGCAAGTGAAGCCTTGTATGTGTACCATACTGTTAAACACGGACTACAACAGCACCGACTTTCTTGTTAAACTCAACAGTGATTTGCTTCATGACTCAAATGTTAATGAGATTATTACAATTAATGTTTTAGGACCAAAGACTGCGGGATACTTTGGATGATCTTTGCCCGACCCAAGGTGAGCCCGTGTATTTCTCAGTTGCCAGTGATGCCTCAAACAAGGGAAATAAAAAAAATGTTTCCAGTGTGCGTGAAATATTTCTCTGTTTGATGGAGTGCAGTGCAACTGCAAATGGCATACATCAAGCTCTGATGAACTGTCTGGGAAAGCATGAACTGGATATTAGACACATCACAGCCTTTGCAGCAGATAATGCCAATGTCAACTTTGGAAAACACCACTCCATTTTTCAGTTATTGAACAGTGCCAACAATCGCATTCTGAAAGCAAATTGCCCAGCTCACATAGCTCATAACACATGGAAGCACGTCTGCAATCAGCTGTCAGTGGATATTGAGTACTGTAGCAGACGTCCAAGCTACAGGCCAGGGTAAAAACCACACAACAAGGGTTAACGCAAGAAATGTCATTTTATTTTCTGTCGTCCGGCCGACAGCCAACTCCAACTCCTCCTCTCCTCTCCTCTACTCCCCTCCCTCCCTCCAGTTCCGGCAGTCGGGAGAGGAAGTCTGCCACCACCATCTGCGCCCCTGGCCTATGGACCGCCCGGAAGTGAAACGGCTGTAAGGCCAGGTACCACCGGGTGATCCGTGGGTTGGTGTCCTTCATGCGGTGGAGCCATTGCAGGGGGGCGTGGTCCGAACAGAGGGTGAACGAGCGCCCCAGGAGGTAGTAACACAGGGCGTCGACCGCCCACTTGATCGCTAGACACTCCTTCTCCATGGTGCTGTACCTCCCCTCCCGGTCCGACAACTTCCGGCTGAGGTACAGCACCGGGCGATCCACGCCCTCCACCTCCTGGGACAGCACGGCTCCCAGCCCTCTGTTCGACGCGTCCGTCTGCAAGACAAAAGGGAGATCAAAGTTAGGCGTGTGCAAGAGCGGCTCCCCGCAGAGAGCCTTTTTAACCCTCTCAAACGACGCCTGGCACTGCTCGGTCCCTGTTCAGGCACCACTGTAGCAGACGTCCAAGCTACAGGCCAGGGTAAAAACCACACAACAAGGGTTAACGCAAGAAATGTCCTTTTATTTTCCTTTGCAACAAAACCAAGATTCAACGTCCTTCTTGGACGCGCACGTTTAACACTAATCACTTTCCGGACTTCGAGCCGGCACAATAACAAAAACCTCCACCCGCGTGGCTGGACCCGACCTCACTGTGGCGAGAGCACAACACATGTTAGTCTTTTATAGTAAATTACCTAATTGCGCTCATCCCCTACAGCTGCGTCTGTGACCCCAATTGAGCCGCTCCGCCCCTTCTGTCTGCAGCCGGCGCTAAGCCACGCCCCCCTTACCACAAGTACATTGTTCTGAAGATCTACAGCAACTTCCCAGTATCTGGTTCCCGAAGAGTGGAACTGCGTGCATGTTTCGCCTTTGTTGACATTGAGTGGCATGACATTCTGCGACATGTTTGCACATGATGGCTCTCTCTTCATCCTGCTGTCGATCGTCTCCTGCAATGCTGGCCAGCTATTACGTCATACTTCCGGTCCCTTGGGGATACCTGTCCTTTTGGCACTAAAGAGGATTTTTGAGGATGAAGAAAAAACCGCTGAGATTATCTGCGCTTTTTCCACAATGTGGGGTGTGTTTTTACCTACTCATAAAAAACCTGGAGGAAACAAAGCTCTGCATCACAGATGTTTACGAGGAAGTTTGAAAGTTCAGACTGAAGATGCTTCAGCGGAAACAGGACAGCATTTTTGGAAACCATACCAAGCAGCTGAAGGACAAACAACTGCCAGCACAAAAGTCCAAGCAGCACCAGGACTTTGTGAAGTTCTATGACTCTGTCCATTGCATACATTGAGAAGTGGTTTGATTTCTCACCAGAGAATGTAATACTGAAATTGAAACCCATAGACCTCTACGAGGATCTCTCCTTCACTGACCTGGAGCAGGTGGTGGCTGCCCTTAAAATGACAGAGATAGTCAGTATGGACCAACTCTATGAAGAGTTTTGTGCTAGCCGGAAGGAAATACAGAAAGCCAGACAGGATACCACAAAATCGACCTGTGAGAAGTGGGTGGCAGTTTTCCAGAACACAGGGAGAGCCAACTTAATCAACATGTTTAGGATTGCCTCATTTGTCCTCAGTGTGCCAGGCTCAAATGCCTTTGTAGAGCGGATTTTCTCTCTGAAGACTAAATGGACTAAAGACTAAAGACATTAAATGGTCAGACTCAAGAAACAGATGCAGCACAGAGCTTATCATAAATGAACTTCAAATATTTGTGAACTGTGACTTGTCATGTAAGGACTTCTCTCTGGCTATGCTAAAGGACAAAGGACTGCTTGAATCAGTCAAAGGCAGCAAAAAATATACATCATGAAAAGTAGTCATGCCCCTCTTTTCCATTTGAAATGTCTTCTTTTAAATGTATTGGTGTAAAGGTCAAAATTTTGATTTCTTTGATCATTTATTTTGAGGTTTATTCATAAAAGTTGACATAATGATACAGTTTGTCATGTTCCTGCTTTTATTCTGTGTTTTTGTCTGTTTATTTCACTTCCTGTTTTATTTTGAAATGGATCAGCTTCCTCAGTACCCATGCATAAATACACACGAGTCCCACTTACCTGTGCCAGATTGTAGTCGTGTGTTAGTCACTCTCTCCAGCGTTATTCCCAGTGCTTGTTTTTCTCAGTGTTACGAGACAATTGCTGGTGCTTGTTTTTCCCAGTGTTACAAGACAATTGTTTTACTCCTGACGACGATTTCTGCCTGCCTGTTCCTTTGCCTGCATTGGTTTTTTGAACAATTAAATTCTCTTACTTGTTATTCCCTGTCCGAGTCGTGCATTTTGAGTCCGCCATTGTACCGTGATACAGTTTTAGTAAAGCTATAAACTAAACGGAATATACGAAATGTTCCAATTGAATATGAATAGACAGTGTATTTTCACACATCACTATATCCATACCACAGTGGCACCGAGCACCGGACAACGCCACCTTTTGTCCCGCGTTTGATAGTGAGAAAGTTGGCAACCCTAATATGTAGCAAGTTAGCAGGGGGCTGCAGCTGACTAACCCAAAACTGTGAACACTATAATGTTAGGTAACAATTAAAACATTTGAACACAATAACTTGAACTGGCAAGTTAGCCGAGGCCTACAGCTGACTAACCAAAACATTTGAACACAATGACGTGAGTTAGCAAGTTAGCCGAAGCATACGGCTGATTAACCAAAACATTTGAACACTATAACGTAAGGTTGCTTTCGCACTGGGTGTACAGCTCAGCTACAACAAACAACTCCGCAGTTAAACACTCAATAGCAGCTAAATTGTTTGTTTTTAACAGAAAAAATCCACAACTGTTATCCTGAATTTACAGGTTGCGAAGCTCCAGCAGTGAACGGTGCCCAGTTCGGGAAGCAGTCCTTCGTTAAATGAAGGGAATGCTGAAAATATATTTTAAGCACTGATTATTCATTAAGTCTTCCTTTGGAAGTCCATTCAAAGGGGATTTGCTTTCGCACTGACGACACCATCTTCTCAACATGGCGCTGCCAGAACTGAATTCCACCGGCAACCGCTCTAACTAGCTTTGTTTGAGGGTGTGCCAAACTAGACGCGAGGCGGCACCTCTGCAGTTCCGTGATTTCTTGACGTTACAAAATCACTGAAGTAAATGCTGACTGCAAACAAGCTGTTTCAGGCAGTTCAGGAGAGGTGTTTTCTGTGGGAGAGAATAACTCCCTTGTGGAAACCGATAAAGCATAATATGATTATATCATTGACGTACTTGTTTCTGTTGTGACCATACCATACATACCCCACAATGTCAATAGAGCCATATCCTGTTAAATGAGTTTCATTGAATTACATTATATCTGGTCGTAGGTGGTTTTTAATTTAGGTTCCAATGAACTAAAGAGAGAATATTGGAGTCAGTCTGTTGTCCTGTTGTCCATAATGCTTTCTGTTTTAAACGTATAAGATGTGTGCTTACTGTCATTCTGATTCATTGCCATTCCTAAACAATGTTTTTTTTTTTTTTTTGATGGACGTATTCTGGGACATTTGCATAATTGACCCCAAAACGAGTTGATGTTGAAGTCCATGAGACCAGACCAATTATTTCCAAAGCAGTGAAGGAAATTAATACGTGAAAGAACCTTTCCTCTTATTAAAAAATGTAAATAAAAATTCTGTCATACTCATAATAGATGGGGGAAGCGGGTTCAGTTGAACGATCCTTTCTTTAAAAACTCTGCATGCTGAATATTCATGTGCATCTCCAAAGCGTGTTCTGCATTTGTAGTTTCACCAGAATCAACCTTGGAGGAACAGAAAAATAATGAAAAGCAAATTGAACCTAGAGAGAGAGGATAGTCTTAGGATGTCACTAGGGCGTTTGAGTGCCAGCCGAAAGGGGCCGGGTTTGATGCCCCACATCTGCAGTCTACCTGTAAGCATTCCTGATGACTGCACTGTAATTCACTTTGTGTGTTGGGTTGTTTACAAGCCAAGTACACAAAGATTAAATTACAAAACATCTCTTTGCTCTTTGTGTAATTAATGGAGGCAATGCATTTCCTCTCTGGAGGACAATAACATCTCGTTAAAATGAAGCTAAATTAACCTTCCTCTGCAAACATTCTCATTTTTCATTATGGATTGCCAGTTCATATTTAGGGTGTCGAGGACGAAGTCCAAGACAACCTCTTGTTATTGCTGATATTATTATTATTATAAACAGCGTTTGACTTACACAGCCAAAACCGCTTGATAAGTTTTGATAAAACTTGGTACAGCTGTAGAGGAGGAGAACAGAAGATCTGTGTGAAAAAATTGCACTGATTGCCCCAAAGGTGGCGCTATAGCAATCGCATGAAAATGCAAACTTTGAACAAGCATATCTCCTGACCCCATTGACCTACAGTCATAAAACTTTGACCATACATGCATCTCCTCATGCTGAACAAATATGCCTCAAGAACCTATGACTTCCGCCATGATGGATTTTCCGCCATTTTGAATTTTGTGAGAAACATGAAAAAACGTAAAAGCCCTAGCTTTTTTGAGATACACAGAAATCCTTGAGCACACATACTCTTTGGACCAATATCTTTAATATGAACTCAGTAAAAGTCTGTGCAATAAAGCATAAGGCCCCCAGGAGCCATTAACTTTGAAAGAAGGTGTGGCTTAACAACGCCAAACACAAAAATGCTTATATCGACATGAAGGTGGAGTCCTATGATCTTGACCCCAATACAAACATTGTTCATCATTAAATTCTAAACAAGATGGTACCCATGTTTTTTTTAATTGGGGCGTGGCATCAAGAGGGCGTGGTTTTTGACTAAAATGACCACAGTTCCTAGAAAAATTGTTGGATTTGAGCGGGACCAACTGTCACACAATCAGGGATCAAAGCCCTAAATGCTTAAGTAAGATGTAAGTTGATTGACAAAACAACATGGCCGCCAGACTTAGACAAAAACATTTTTTTAACACGTTTTATGAAGACTTGCTACAGCTGTAGAGGAGGACTACAGAATATCTGTGTGAAAGAATTGCACTGATTGGCCCAAAGGTGGCGCTATAGCAATCGTCTGAAAATGCAAACTTTGAACAAGCATATCTCCTGACCCCTTTGACCTAAAGTCATTAGACTTTGCTCATATATGCATCTTCACATGCTGAACAAATGTGCCTCAAGAACCTATGACTTCCGCCATGATGGATTTTTCGCCATTTTGAATTTTGTGAAAAACATTAAAATCCGTAAGGGTCCTACGTTTTTTGACATACACAGAAATCCTTTGGCACACATAATCTTTGGACCAATGTCTTTAATATACTCTCACGAAATGTCTGTGCAATAAAACATAAGGCCCCCAGGAGCCATTAACTTTGAAAGAAGGTGTGGCTTAACCACGCCGAACACAAATATGCTTATATCAACATCAAGATGGTGTCCTATGATCTTGTGTCCAATACAAAAGTTGTTGGGCATGGAATTCTGAACAACAGTAAATTTCCAGAATTTTATTTTGGTAAAACATAATGGCCGCCAGAGACAGAAAACCGTCCGAATCGGCTTAAAATGCGTTTTCAAAAATCGATATGGACTCCTATCATCTTGAGTACAATACAAAAGTTGTTGGCCATGGAATTCAGAACAAGAGAAGATTTTCAGATTTTAATTTTGGTTAAAAACAATGGCCGCCAGCAACAACAAACCGTCACAATGGACTTAAAATGCGTTTTCACAAATCTATATGGACTCTAATCATCTTGACTATAATAGAAAAGTTGTTCAGCATGAAATTCCGAACAACATAGATATTTCACTTTTCCAATTCTGCCCAAAAACATGGCTGCTAGAGGCTCAAACCTGTTACCATGCCGTGATTCCAATCCCATTGAACCACTCTAACTATCGTTATCTTCATACTGTATGACAATATATAAAACTTTACTCTCACTTTTCTAAACAGTGTTTTATCTAAGTAAACCTAAAGTGTGTGTGTGTCTGAAGCTGTCATTACATTAACAACAATCCATTACAGTGTTTGATCAAAGTAAACCTAAAGTGTGTGTGTGTGTGTGTGTGTGTGTGTGTGTGTGTGTGTGTGTGTGTGTGTGTGTGTGTGTGTGTGTGTGTGTGTGTGTGTGAAGCTGTCATTACATTAAAAACAACCCATTTACTATCATTATCTTCATACTGTATGACAATATATAAAACTTTACTCTCACTTTTCTAAACAGTGTTTGATCAAAGTAAACCTAAAGTGTGTGTGTGTGTGTGTGTGTCTGTGTGAAGCTGTCATTACATTAAAAACAACCCATTAACTATCATTATCTTCATACTGTATGACAATATATAATAATTTTCTCTCACTTTTCTAAACAGTGTTTCATCAAAGTAAAGCTTATTCCTTGATTTAAACCAAAAACAATACAGTACAATGTCAGCAGTAAGCACTGACCTAACTGTTTGCAATGTTGATGCAATGCACTTGCCACTTTTGTGTGTGTGTGTGTGTCTAAATGCTATGCCGGTTATGATTCTATTTTAAAGCGTTAAAGAAGCGTAACTGCTGAACCCTGACTTTGATACACTTTCACAAAACATTGAAGGCCAATCACCGCAATTGAGCTGAGGCCATTCCAACCTCATCAACTGTATAAAATCTTTAAAAGTCTTACTGGTCTGCCTCGTCTGCACAAACCTCGACACCCGCTAAATGCTGCTTGCAGCTTTAATTTAAATATTGTTTTTACTTTGAATAGGAAGATGGGGGAGGGGGAATGGTATTGATTCTTTTTCACATATTTTGCAGAGACAGACCACCACACACACCACCACACACAAACATACACTGTGTCTGTGTTTGCTCTTGTTATGTGGTCACTTAGTGTCACAATGTTGTATATCAACTGCTTTGGCAAAATTGTATCCCAAGAGACATCCCAATAAAGCTTATGGAATTGAATGGGTTATTAAATGAGGACCACTCATTTGATGAAGGGGGCCCTTCATATTATATTATATTATATAATATTATATTATATTATATTATATTATATCATGTGTCATATTATTCAAAGCCTGTTGTTGTGGTTTGCACAACGTGGTTTAAAGGTACAGATACAGGCATCTAGAAATGCACATCCCCTAGCAGAACACACTCACTTAAACGAACAAACGCACACTCACACGCAATCATGCACACACACACACACACACACACACACACACACACACACACACACACACACATACACACAAAAAAACAAAGAAAGAAAGAAATAATCTATCTACAAATCTATGTACCTAGCTATCTATCTAAAAATGTGTTTGTGACTTCATGGGACTTCCGTCTGCAGCTGTTGCTGGAACTGACACTGATGATTGATATCTGCGTAGTAGTTAGTGTGGAGGATGTATTATGTGCCCACTTCATTGACCGAGCAGTTTAAAACCTTTGAGGGCCGTGTTGCTGTGAGAAGTGACATTCAATCCCTCTATTCTCTGGAAACAAGTGTAGCATATCAATATTTCACTGATGAGACAAAACTTCCTCCAGGCTGACGAAGAGGATTTTTTTTATGTGCTATTATCAATAGCACTATCTAGCATTATCAATGAATCGATAATGGTTACCGTATTTTCCGCACTATAAGGCGCACTTAAAAGCCTTTAATTTTCTCAAAAAACGACAGTGCGCCTTATAATCCGGAGCGCCTTATATATGGATCAAGGCGCTCTGTCAAAATGTTTCAGTGTGAAAAAACAATAAAAACAATTTAATAATAATAAAATGTTTCAGGACTACTGGTAAACTACAAAGCCGCACCGCTTGCAGCATTACGGCTACCGTAGTCAGTAAACACCGCTACTGTGCTTCCTCGCAGTCCCACACCACTTGTGTGTGTATAAAGACCCCACAATGGCACCTTTCAAGAGACACACTTACGACGCAGAGTTCAAGCTCAAGGCTATCGGTCACGCAGTAGAATATGGGAATAGAGCAGCAGCGAGAGAATTCAACATTAATGAATCAATGGTACGGAAGTGGAGGAAGCAAGAAGATGACCTGCGCCAAGTAAAAAAGACTAAACAGAGTTTCCGAGGGAACAAAGCCACAGTTAGAAGACAAACTCGAACAGTGGGTTGTTGAACAGAGAGCAGCAAGTAGAAGCGTCTCTACAGTCACTATTCGAATGAAGGCAACAGCGCTAGCACGGGACATGAACATCGACGAATTTCGAGGCGGTTCTTCTTGGTGCTTTCGTTTTATGAAAAGACGTAATCTCTCCATCCGCACACGAACTCCATCTAGTGGATGCATAACGCAAACCCAGTCAAACGTTTGACTGCAGGATCTTCTATTCTATGCGCCTTATAATCCGGTGCGCCCTATATATGAAAACAGTTCTAAAATGGCCATTCATTGAAGGTGCGCCTTATAATCCGGTGCGCCTTATAGTGCGGAAAATACGGTAATTGATAATGTATTTATTAATGTTACATGTTTAACAATCAATGTAATTAACTCTGTCAATCGGTTTTGAAACCCCCTTACTCTTAATTGAGTCATTTTATGAGATGCTTTTATCCAAAGTGACTAACACTGAAACTAGATACAGGCTATTAAGAACCACAAAGGGGTTAGCCAAATATTGTGGACGTCCACAATCATATCTGGGTCCTAGAGATTCTCTCTCGCTCTTTGTCTGTCTGTCTGTCTGTCTGTCTGTCTGTCTGTCTGTCTGTCTGTCTGTCTGTCTGTCTGTCTGTCTGTCTCTCTGTCTCTCTGTCTCTCTCTCTCTCTCTCTCTCTCTCTCTCTCTCTCTCTCTCTCTCTCTCTGTTAAACGCCATGTTGGCCAATCAGTGGCTTGCAGATACATGGGGCTGGGGGGGGGGGGGGGGGGGGGGGGGCTGTCGTTTTAGCAGCTTCTTTCTTCCCCACACAATGAATTAAACATAAGACAACAATTAAGACAACAATATACATATATACTGTATATATATATATATATACATATACATATACAATTATCATTAGTATTTTGAACTTTGAATAGAAGCATGAGAGCGCAAGGGTTAGTTGATACACTGAAAAAAATGTGGAGTGAAATTTACTTTAAAAAAGCTAGGTAACAATTTCCACACAAAAATCCTTAGTCGATTTTACAGAGAATATTCTAATTAACTCTACTTATAGTTAAGAAGTGTTTATATCAAAAGGTACTCAAGTAACCTTTACTTGGAATTGTCTGTCTTTGTTTTTAAACTGTACTCACTATTATTGAGTAATTTTTACTTAGACTGGCTTTTCACCTAATTACACAACTCAAGTTTTCTTTACTTGCTTTTTTTTATTTTTGAGAAATATTTAAGAAAACTACATAATATTACCTTTTACATCACTGTTCTAGTACGCAGTTTTATTATGCACTGATAAAAAATATTTTTGGGCCATCTAAATATTACTTTGATTATGTGTTTAAATTCTACAAGGAATTACTATTCCGGTGATTTTACTCAAAATACCACCTTTTATTTAACGTGTTACATGGTGTTTGTACGTAACTTTGAATCATCATTTTGGTATGTACATTTTAACCATAGCACCAAGTAATATTTACTTAAGTAATGTAATGTACAACCTGTTAAAAGCTAGTGAATTGTACTTGGCCAATGGGAGTTAACTGTGTGCATTCTCGTGTTTGACGTCAGAGAAGAGCGTGCTCTCGATACCTCAACATAGCCGAACAGGACTCCAGTAGGGCCGAGCTCGATGAGTGGCCAACGACGTGCGTCGCTTTGGTCGCTGTGTTGATGGCTTGGCTGGCTGGCTGGCTGTCGACTCAACAGCTCATAGCTATGCGTGGAAGCCTGACAGCTTTGTAATTTGAGTGAATATTCGTGGATGTGGAGTCATGAGTATGTTTACATGCTTGGTTAACTTTTTTTTACATACCGGTTAGCTTGACAGCAGTCAGCTGAAGTGAGTGTTTGGTTATTGAAAATGTAACATTAGTCGGTCAGCCTAGCCGGCTAGCGTTAGCTTGTTATCATGCTAGCAAACGTAGCACGGTTTCATGCACTTGGCACAAGTCACTTCTTTTTGTGGCTAGACCAGTTATTTTAGTTGCAGATATTATATTTCTTTTCAGTGGCTTAAGCTTCAAACTCGGCGCCTTACGGCGAAATTCGCCGTAAGGCTATTTCATTTAGGCTAAGCCGTCTAGCCTTGCGCGCACTGAAAATTTCAGCAATGCACAAATCAACGTGGGCACCGCCTCTTCTTCCTGAGGAAGAAGAGGAAGATGACCTCGACGTTGGATCCGCGTTGGGGATGTCTTGGACTTCGAAGGTTTTGCCCCCGGAGAAACCGCGCCGTTTCGCGAAATCATGGGCGAGACAGCGGCCATCAAGGTAAAGGTACTTTTATTGTCACATACACATACATATAGTGAAAATTTTCCTCTGCATTTAACCCATCCCTCAAGGGAGCAGTGGGCAGCCAATCACAGCGCCCAGGGAGCGGTTGGGGTTAAGTGTCTTGCTCAAGGACACCTCGACATAGTTAGGGTTGAAGTCGGGGCTCGAACTAGCAACCTTCCGATTTTTGCCAGCTGATTGCCAGTCCACCCGCTTTAACTCCTGAGCTAATGTCCCACCCTCAAAGGCATCAATCACCATGCCACCATCGCCGCCCGCCCCGGAACTGGACGATATGCAGGGAGACTATTTTAGACACCTTTCATCGTCCAGGTGGCCTATCTTGTGCCCTCTGTTCCCACCCGTCCAGCGGTATCTTACCGCGGCGGCTGGGGACCCGTCCTCCAGCGTTCACCGATTTCACCAAGTGGAGGTGTGGTTTGCCACACAGGCGAGGGGGATACCTCGCCTGGAGCCTCCTCTGGCAGCGCTCCTCTGTCCGGGCACCGGATGGCGTCCGAACGAGAAGCTGCTGCCCCCCGACCGCCTTCTAAAGCAGCTCGCTGTACTTTTTTTGTACCGTTGTTGTGTATGAACGTTATAATGAGCAATGTTGTACATGAAATGCGCCACACACGGTAGCAATATACATTTATTATAGGTGTTCGGGAAGCATAACCCTCACTCGGACGCAGACAATAAATAAACCGCTGCTCAGACGGAGCTTCACCATCCACCCACACCGTGGCATTATACTATAAGTGTCCGAAAAGCTCAACTTTCTCTCGGACGCCGCAGTCAACTGTTGCCCAGACAGCTCCACACGTCCACACAAACCGTGCCGCCAAGTGCCCCTTGGTCGTGACGTCGGAGTCTCGGAAAAGGCCCTCAAACATTATGAAAAGAACGCCACCTGCGTGCGCAGCAGAGTGAAACGTTCACATAGTGTTTTGGTGAGAATGGCAAAAACATAGGATTTTACCCCCTTTTTCTCTAAATTGAGGACTTGTTTCAGTAACAGTGATAAAATGACATAGATTACCAGGTTGACAATCATAGAAGACAAATGACCAAAAAAAAAGGTTTTGGGTTCACTGGCTCTTTAAGTTACCCACCAAAGATGAAATACACACTTGAAGTGTGTGTTTTCTTCAAGTGTTTTAAGTGCAGTAAAAAAAAGTATATATTGACATAAGGTTTGTATGATTTTTATTTTATTTAGCAATGCATTCGTCTCATTCAGTAATGTTTAACATGGTTAGCTAGATGCTCACAGTGCTAGCAGTTATTCACAAGGGCCACTGGAGTCCTGATTCAGGTCTTCCAGTTCCAGTCCTCTCGCTCTTGCTCTCTCTCATTTTACATTTGATCTAGGATGCACTGAAGTTGATCAGTGTTTTCTTCAAGTGTAGTTTAAAAAAACATTGAGATTTATGGCTGTCTGTTAATGTTGCGCCAGTGTTTCAAAACATAATAAAAGAGCTGTTAAAAGTGTCTGTTGTTTCACGCTGTTTGATTGAATGAAAAGAAGCCCATAGGTTCTGGGTTCGATCTCCAATGTTCTCAGTGAAGCCTACATATAAGCATAATTGACGCCTACCTGCTCCTCAATGGCCTGTCACTGTTTAGTCGCTTGGGATAAAAGCATCTATTAAATGATTAAATAGTAAAAAGTGGGGGCGCCCCGGTGGCTCACCGGGTAGAGCACGTAGCAATTAGTCCTTACAGCAGCGACCCAGTGGTCCTTTGCTGCATGTCCTCCCCTCTCTCTCTCCTATACCTTCTTGTCTATCTCACTGTATCTTCATGAATAAAGCATAGAAATCGTAAAAAGTGTTAACTTGAACCTTTTTATTTACAAAAAAATTGACTTCTTTCTACCTTCTAAAATTCAGAACATGTCAATACATCAATATTCAGTAGAGTTAGGTAATAGGCCAACGCAAATATAGTAAAATACATCTAAATGACAATCACTGTCTCTAGAGCAGGTGTACGAACCATCAAACAGTGCTGTTGTTGTTCACAATCTACCCCTCTCTACCCTTAATTGGATTCAGCGAAGAGCGTTCATTTAAATGATTCCCTGGTTCACGTAATTGGCTGAAAATTGGTCCATTTAATTCAATTGACGGCCATCTATCAGGAAGTGGGAGGGAGCTAAGTGTATCAAATGGTCGTGTGCCTTGTGTGTCATAGCTTGAATATAGCCCAACGGCTTGCTTTATGTTATCCTGTGAGAAGCTGATGAGGGAAAATATTGATGGGCGCATTTGATGATCGTTTCCAACATCCCAATGTCAAGGCAGCTTAACCTAGAAGTCTCTAAATGCAATTTCCACTCATTGAAGACTATTATTAAGATGAAAAACTGCACAGATGGGTTAAGCCAAGAAGCAGTGAGATAAACCGTAGGGATCCTATAAATCGAACTGAAACTGGGTTATATGATGAGAATCCACTGAGATTCTTTCAGCTCAAAAGGACCATGGAAACGAACTTTCTGGAGCGTCTGCTTTTGCTATTTGCGTTACTTCGCTACTACCACCTAGTGTTTGTATACGGTATTAGATGCGATACAAGATACTTTCCTACCGCTGCTACAAACGTGTGTGTCTGTGGAATATATACTGTATATACATAAATCATATCATCACGGTTTTTTATGTATTTATTCATTTTCCTATTTAAAATCTCAAGTCAATATGTTTGTGTTAGATTGCTTGGGGCTTCCTCCTGTGTTGACATTGGTGTCCACCTCACAAATGTTGCCACACCTCATAAGCATTGCAGGCGTGGTCCATGTATGTCTGTTTATCATTGTCATTCCAAATAATATGCACACTACACCTGTGTGTACATCGGTGTATCTGCAGACAGAACATAAATAGTTTACTGTATTCAACGTTATAACGCTGTTACAACACACACACACACACACACACACACACACACACACACACACACACACACACACACACACACACACACACACACACACACACACACACACACACACACACAGCAGCAGCAGCATGTGCTCACACACACACATAAACACACAAACACACATCTCAGAGTGATGTGCTTTGAGTGGTTCGAAAAGCTCAATATAAACGCAATTGCTTTAATTATAGATAATTATTATATTAAAATATATATAGTGACATTAATATACTGGCAGCAGACAGTAGGCAGTGGAAATAAAATGAGTTTGCTTTGGAATGTAACAAGAAATGTGTGGACGAGGAATTACTCGTGTTAAAATGGTTATGTTGATTTTCATTAATATAGCCTAATAACAACGAAGAATTGGCCTATGTTGAAATAATGAATTTGACGTTTCATCGTAGTATAACCTTAATAACCACTAGGGGTCAATGTTGAGTTATATACGTTCCTCATGTTTAATGGGGGTGGCGCTATTGCACACAAATCCCTGACCCTGTTCAGATGGTAATTGAATCCATATTCGACAACCAGTTGTAATGCTTCAAGGTAATGAGGACAGGAGTGATAGACAGGAGTGGCGGGCCGTTTTTCTTGCCTTTTGGTAGCCCTGTAGGTTTTCACTGTAGTCGCGTAATTGGTCGCTTTTTTTTAACCATGATGATGGGGTTTTAATAAGTGGAGTCTGCGCCACCACTGATCGATTTCAGAGTCGCCAGTTTACGGTGCGCTCGTTTTTGAGCACTCACACACGAACGCATGACTCGTTGCGCTGCTTTTTCACGGCTAGTTTTATTGCATGGATTGCTTTTCGCTGGAATTTAGACGCTTGGAGTTCTAGCCTATTCAGTGGTTGCGAGTGGTTAACGTTTAACAACATCGTAGGTCCTAATGGTAAAAAAGCGCAGGCTTGTGATGTGGTGGCGGGTTCGATCTGCGAGAGTTTGACTTGCGTTTGCGTTTCCACATTATAAACTTCTCTGCGTCTTGGAAGACTTTGAACGGAAAGGTGTGTGTGGGGGAGCTTTGAGACAGCGGGGGAAATGGCTGATGATGAGAAACCAAGGCTCTGCAGTATGGCGAAGGGGGACAACGGGTATGGATTTCACTTGCACGGCGAAAAGGGAAAGAGCGGGCAATACATTCGGAAAGTGGAGGCCGGGTCAGCGGCAGAAGCGTCGGGACTGCGCGCAGGGGATCGCGTCATTCAGGTGAACGGAGAGAATGTGGAGAAAGAGACGCACCACCAAGTAAGTATATACCTATTGTCAGTGTTATTCAAATGAATTGCCTAAATTCTCGCATACAACTTAGACATACAAGTCCGTTTATATTACTTTTCTTTTGTTATGAACACACTATTCACCTAGCATAAAAACTCCACCCAGGTAAACAAAGGCGACTAAGAGTTGACAATAATTAATATAGGCCTTTCAATTTCACAGTGGAACTGTCAATGATATTCACATCATAAATGGACGGTTCTGCCAGTTCCGTTCTTAACGCTGATGCTGTGTTGTTGTCACGTCGTCAAAGACACTAGTCCAACGTGTTCTCTGCTGTTGTGTTGCCTCGGCAGTATTATATGGAAGGCCATTGGAGTCGAAGCAATGTGTTGGCGTGATCAATAGAAAGAACGACGGGGCTGTCGTGTCATTGTGGAGTAAATTATGCTGCGTGTAATCTGTTGACTGAAAATGTGATGTGCTTAATGTGTTCATTTCGTTTTTTATTGGTTTCGTTTTTGCTCTAGTGAGCAAGCACTGCTTGTGTGATTATTTTGTGGTCTCCGTGTATTACATTTAATACTATACAATAAATGTGATACATATTTTTGAAAATAAAATACAAATAACCTATGCACACATGAAAAACCGTGAGGGGTTGCTATTATCTGTGTGTGTGTGTGTGTGTGTGTGACCCAATGACTTGGGCAGTTTATACTACCATACTGGTCAGGCGAAGCAATGTAAATGTTATTGTCGCATGTTTTGAAAGAGTTGTCTTTGTATTCATACATCATTTCACTCTCTCTCCTCTCTTTACTATTTTAGTTTATTTATTTATCAGACACTTTCATCCATGGCGACATACAGAGAATACAGAGACAGGTCATTACCAAACAGGTATAGGCCTCTCTCTCATTGATGCCTACAGGTGGACCAGCTCTATTTATTATTAATTTATTTGCTATTTAATTAATTCAGCAAACGGTTTTATCCAAAGCCACTCAGAATGCTTTCAGAAATTAGGGGGAGGTTTCAGCCTCTTGCTCAAAGGTGCCTGCAGGCAGACTGCCGTCCTTGGGAATTCGAACCTCGAACCCACAACCCAATCCAGCTGGCAGCGAACCAACTTATTCACAACACTATCCACTACACCCTTCTCTTCTCTGTCACCTTCCTCGTCTTGCTCCTTTAAACCTAATTTATAATTGGTGTGTGTGTCCGCTTGAACACTCATCGTCTTTGTCCTCTGCCCTGGTCTGTCCCCCTCCCCAGGTGGTCCAGAGGATCAAGGCGCTGGAGGGAGAGACCAGGCTTTTGGTGGTGGACCACAGGACGGATGAGCTCCTGCGCAGCCTCCGCCTCACGGCCACCGAGGAGATGGCTGTGAGAGCGTCCGGCCCCGCCCTCCCCGACCCCGCCCTTGCCCCCGCCTCCACATCCTCGTCGTCCCCCACCCCGGGGGAGAAGAAGAGGGAGAACGGCTCCGTGTCCAAGCAGGGGCAGGGGGGCCCCGGGGGCCAGGTCACCAAGCCCAGGAGGTCGGCCTCCAGGGCCGCCAAGAAGGTAACTGGCGCCTGTAGGGCTGGTTCTCTCTTCTCTGGTTCTCTCTTCTCTGGTTCTCTTGTTCTCTCTTCTCTGGTTCTCTCTTCTCTGGTTCTCTGGTTCGCTCTTTGCTGGTTCTCTGTTTCTCTCTTTAGTTTTCTCTTCCCTGGTTGTTTCTGAGTTTCTCTCTCTCTCTCTCGCTCTCTCTCTCCTCTCTCTCTCTCTCTCTCCCTTTCTCTTTCGCCCCAGATAGGGGTCGCGACATGGGGTCAAGGGTCGCGACATGCTCAGAATTATGGAGTATGACGGTGGACAATCGACCGATTCTACTTTCCACAGAACAGGAAATATCAGTGCATTGGCTTTAAAAGTTG